>JACXGK010009990.1:0-18798 GCA_016801125.1 Novumbra hubbsi
GAGGGATTGAGTGAGGGACTGAGTGAGGGATTGAGTGAGGGACTGAGTGAGGGACTGAGAGAGGGACTGAGTGAGGGACTGAGTGAGGGATTGAGTGAGGGATTGAGTGAGGGACTGAGTGAGGGATTGAGTGAGGGACTGAGTGAGGGATTGAGTGAGGGACTGAGTGAGTGACTGAGTGAGGGACTGAGTGAGGGACTGAGTGAGGGACTGAGTGAGTGACTAAGTGAGGGATTGAGCGAGGGATTGAGTGAGGGACTGAGGCTGAAGGGGGCTGAAGGGGGCTGAGGCTGAAGGGGGCTGAAGGGGGCTGGGGCTGAAGGGGGCTGAAGGGGGCTGAAGGGGTGGGGGGACGTGGTTGCCAAGACAAAAGGTGAGCCTCCAGCCAAATGTAACCATAAAGAAATGGAAAGAATTGTGTTAATAAGTCTGCTCATGTAACAGTCTTTCTGCTGGAAAGTTAACATAAACTGTGAACATCTACTTGAAATCATGACACTGGCCTGGCAAAGCTCACATTGACTCGTTCAGAGAGAGGTTAGCGAGGGCCCCTCAGTCAGTCATTGTAATTGCAAACTGATTAGTATAGGGAACACTTGGGAGGAGGGGGGTGTGTTGTCACATTCTTTACGTTCAGCATCATGGCATAACAATGTCCAACGAAATATATTATTATTTCTAGCAAATGTATAAACAGCATATACTAATTATTATTAATTGACTTGTTAATTGATATATTTTTATCATGGTTTACTTGGCCTTTGCAGTTTCCAAAGATCAAACATGTGCAGTCCAATACATGCACACATGTTTAGGCTAGTATACTGTCTTTATATTACTGTGTATATGTTTTAGGATTGTATGTGTTCCGGGAAATAATCAGAAAATATGTAAACAAAACACTTTATTACAAAAATATATATATGCACAACTCGTTTAAGTTTACGTAAAACTACATGCATCACAGTTTTAAGTTATGTGTAAAAATAGATCTTATATCACGTCCCCGTCTAGGGACGCGCCCCCACCTCTGCGTGTGGTGAGCCGGCGCGCGACGTCGCCGGAGTTCTAGTCATCATCGTTCGTGTTGTCCTGTTTCCCATGTCCTGTGAATGCGCCCTTCCCTAATTCCCTACAGGTGCAACCTGTTGAGATGCCATATACTCCCTCCTGTGTCTTGTCCTTGTGTCTGTTATTGTTACATGTATGTGGAGAGCATTGGCACGTAGCTCTGCTTTTGATATTCAGCGGATGCGCTGGTTCTCGGTGCCTTTGTGTTTTACTTATTATTTACCTGTGTGCTACTGAGCACCCCTTTGTTTTGTTCTCCTCCTTAGTAAAATAAAAACTCTACAAACGCACCTGCGTTTTGGTCCTGCCTCTCCTACGCCTCACATCTTAGGCGTGGTATTTTGTCATATAACATGCCCCCTTGTGCCTTACTGCTTAATTACAAACATGGTTTCAATGCTGATTGCCTTTTTACATCCTCCATCACTCTGTTGTAATTGTGCTGTTTATTGTTTTATAATAGTAATCCTGAGCTCATAAACTTTGGTCTTGGATGGTGTTGTGTCATAATGGCCAACACATTTCTATTTTTAAACCCAGAAGTGTTTTGGACCCTGAGTACAGGAGACATTTTGTTTGTTACCAAAGTAACTCTTCCGTTTCATTTGATTAGTTTTACATCCCTTGATGCTGGGATTGCTTTCCTTTTCTCACCTTACTTCTCTCAAGCACCTCAAGAGGGTAGACCCCTCATTTTTATACAAACATTCTACGCTTATTATGCTTGGAAATGACTAAATATAATGACAATTTGATCTGAATCTACCCCATGGCCATTGGCTGAACATTCCCTGTTGTTTATATTAACTCTATTAGCTGACAATTATGAAAATTGGCGATTATGTTTATTTTAGATACTGTGTAATGACACCCAAACTACACAACAAACAGTTAATGTAAAATCTCTATGGATTTATAATATGATGACATCTTTGTAAATGATGTATTTCATTCTAGATTACCTCTTTCTCAAAACATGGTTAATCTAGTATACGGTTTATTTGAAACATACCCGTAAACACAACCCTTACGATTCACAAATAACCTTTAAGAGCGCATTTTCCTCTGGTCCATCTGGTCTGTGTTTGTTTAAAATAAATTATTTTCACAGACTCAGTAACAACAGGGATTTGTAAGGTTGTGCTACAGAGCAAGAATTCTTTACAAAGATTATATGACGGCACATAGTGTTTTAAAACCATGTTCAGGAATGAAAATAAGGGCTGGTTTGCGGGACAGTATACTTGAAAGATTGTGACGGTGTCGTTGGGAAACAAATGACCTCACAGCTGAAGCGTTTCAGAACAGATTGAAGAGAGGCTCCTCCATGTTCAGAATGCTCCTAATAGAGACGGTGAGGGAACGGCAGTGGAGCTGGGATGCTAGGAAGAAGAAGTCACCTAATAATGGGCCTCCCAGGGGTGTGCAAGGTGGTGAAAACTTACTACAAAGGTTTGAAAAGAAGATTTGTGCACACGGCAGATAAGAATCCAAAACACAATCTGATAACGCTTCTCAAAAAGTCTTCCTCTCCGTTAGGACCTAAATTAGTATCGGCCCTATTTGCAATGAAAATTAACTTAATCCTTATTAAAAGGAGGTTAGGGCTTGAAATCATTGTTCATCCTCTGTTAACCATAGTTACCTGCAAGGTAACACATGCAGTCATCATTGCTTTGCACAAAAAGGGCTTCACAGGCAAGGATATTGCTGCTAGTAAGATTGCACTTAAATCTACAATTTGTCGGATCATCAAGAACTTCAAGGAGTGTGGTTCAATTGTTGTGAAGGCTTTAGGGTGCCCAAGAATGTCCAGCAAGTGCCAGGACCTTTTCCTAATGTTGATTCAGCTGCTGGATCGGGCACCACCAGCGCAGAGCTTGCTCAGAAATGGCAGCAGGACGGTGTGAGAGCATCAGCACACAGAGTGAGGCGTTGATTTTTGGAGAATGGCTGGGTGTCAAGAATAGCAGCAAAGAAGCCACTTCTCTCCAGAGAAAATCTTAGTTTCTGCAAAAGGTACAGAGATTGGACTGCTGAGGACTGGGGTATTGTCATTTTCTCTGATGAATCCCCTTTACGATTGTTTGAGAGATTCTGAAAAAATGCTTGTCCCGAAAAGAAAAGGTGCGCGCTACCATCAATCATGCTAACAGTAAAGCAGCCTGAGACCGTTCATGTGTGGGGTTGCATCTCAGCCTAGGGAGTGGGCTCACTCACAATTCTGCAAGAACACAGCCAGGAATAAAGAATGGTACCAGAACATCCTCAGAGAGTTACTTCTCCCAAACTTCCAGAACAGTTTGATGAAAAACAAGGCCTTTTCCAGCATGATGGAGCACTTTGCCATAAGGCAGAAGTGATAACTAAGTGGCTCGGGGAACAATACATAGACATTTTGGTCCATGGCCAGGAAACTTCCCAGAACTTGTGGTCAATCCTCAAGAGGCGGGTGGACAAACACAAACCTCAAAATTCGGACAAATCCAAAGCATTGATTATGCAAGAATGGGCTGCCATCAGTCAGGATATGGCCCAGAACGTAATTGACAGCATGCCAGACTGCAAACTTTGTGTAAACCAATACTTGTGTAATTCTCAAAAGTTTTGGTCACGGCGGTATACTGTAATGTTACGTTTATAATTTGGACATGACATGAGAGAGATTAATGGTATCGATAATCTCGGGTCTACCTTGAAGCACTGGAGCACTTATTTATTCTAAGATGTTGGACCACGTTTTCACCTGCATTCAAGATCTGCTTGTTTCATCCACAAAAACCCACATTGTTTTTGTAATTTGTTAATCATAACAAATATATAATAATTTTATAGCTTTTAGAATAAAGATCGGAAGTATAGAGCTTAGACACAGTCTATAATTCCAGAATTATCACACTTGATAGAAAAGGACATGAAATGATACTGGAAAAAGAGTTGAATTCAAATACACTGTAATGGGTTTAGAGTTTTCCAGACTGGCTTTTAGGGAATGAAAATAACTGACATCACACATTTCATTCTTCCATTCATTCCTTTAAAAACCACAGGCGTGAAACTTCTTCAAGGAAGGGCCGAGCGTCAACCCGCCTACCTTTTACTTGATTTCTTTATTTAAGATAACTAATTATTCAGGAACTCTTCTTAATTGGTTGTTCATTGGACATCAGCAAAAGGAAAGAAAATAAAACCGACACCCTGTGCTGAAGGAGTTTAACACTGCTGCTATACAATATGTTTGTGTTTGGTTAAACCTGTTTGGTTAAACCTGTTTGGTTAAACCTGTTTAGTTAAACCTGTTTGGTTAAACCTGTGTGGCCAGCAAGTGGTCGTAATCACTCTCCCCAGCTCTGTCAGCCTTTATTTTCTGATAGCGGCGAATGACTCAGTCTTGATGGAGGCAGACATTCTGAGACCAGGCCCCACAAGGATGTGCAGACTCCTTGGTTCCTGGCACTTAAATGGCTTTTGGACGTGTGGCAGCTGGCCTACTTCTGTCTGTAAACATGATATTTTCCAGAAACCCCCTAGAAAACAGAGCAGGGGGGCGGGAAAAAGAAGGGTATGAGTGAAGATGTAAATCTTGATGATTTAAGAACCTCCTCCCTGACTATCCACCTGTCACCCCCTTCTTGTACTTGTACCTGATTCAAGGTCCTATAGCTTCAGCCTCCTCCTCTGTGACACACATGTCCTACAACCTCAGCCTCATCCTCTGTGACACACGTCCTATAGCCTCAGGCTCATCCTCTGTGACACACATGTCCTATAACCTCAGCCTCCTCCTCTGTGACATACATGTCCTATAATCTCAGCCTCATCCTCTGTGACACACGTCCTATAGCCTCAGCCTCATCCTCTGTGACACACATGTCCTACAACCTCAGCCTCATCCTCTGTGACACACGTCCTCTAGCCTCAGGCTCATTCTCTGTGACACACATGTCCTATAACCTCAGCCTCCTCCTCTGTGACACACATGTCCTATAACCTCAGCCTCATCCTCTGTGACACACGTCCTATAGCCTCAGGCTCATCCTCTGTGACACACATGTCCTATAACCTCAGCCTCCTCCTCTGTGACATACATGTCCTATAATCTCAGCCTCATCCTCTGTGACACACATGTCCTATGACCTCAGCCTCATCCTCTGTGACACACATGTCCTATAGCCACAGCCTCATCCACTGTTACATAAATGTTCTATAGCCTCAGTCTTATCCTCTGTGACACACATTTCCTCAGCCCCATCCTCTGTGACATACATCTGTAAAGCAGAGTAAATCTCAATCTTTCATGGGTTCAGATATAAAAAAACATTTTGTAACAGCTGCAAATTCCCTCTTCCTACATATGGTTTAAAGATTTTGTAGATGGTGCATCAAACATGAAAGGAATGTAAGCCATGCCATAAAATGAAACTGTCAAAATAGAGATGATTGTGGCTTTATTCCAAATTAACATACTTTATTAAATGTTAAACACCAGCTATTTCCATAAACACCCAACTGTACAGTAACGTGTGTTTGTACAGTATACTGTACACTGATGAGCCAAAACATTATGACCACCTGCCTAATGTTGTTGGTCCTCTGCGTGACGTTACAACAACACCCGCCAAGGTATAGACTCTGCAAGACCCCTGAAGGTGTCCTGTGGTAACACTTCCCCAGGTAAACGGCTCACACGTTCACAGCCGTCTATGGGATGTAAAAGAAAATTGGACTTATCAGACCAGGCCAACCACCCTCACTGCTCCCAGGTCCAGTTCTGACGCTTGTGTGCCCATTGTAGGCTCTTTGGAAGGTGGACAGGGGTCATCAAGGGGCACCCATGGCTACGCAGCCACATACACAGCAGGGGGCAATGCATTGTGTTGTGACACATTCCCTCCCATAACCATCGTTACACTTTTCTGTGACTTGTGCCACAATAGATCTTCTTTCAGTTCGGACCAGTTCGGACCAATGAATTTTATTACATTCAGTTCTGTTATGTGAAATATTACCATTATGCTCACCTTTTTATTAAAGTTGTCCACTATTCATTGATTTTCTACCCCTATCGCAAATCAAGCACTTTATAGTGTAGGGCAGTGATTCTTTTATGTCTTTATGTTTTTCCCCTAGCACTTAATGATAGATTGATTACATCTATCAAGTGTGTAAATTGTTGTGCAACATTTCAAACTGTTTTTGAGTGCTAAAAAGTATTTTATTGTTAAATGCACATGAAATTCATACCACGTGGCACAAGTCATCTACGCAATAGTATAAGTAAAAAGTAGTAGTATTAACAAAAAATATGAAGCTAAAAAAATATATAGAATACAAATTTAAAACGAACAGAATATATACATAACAATATAAACTAGCAGCAATTTCGAAGAGTGTGGAAATGAGGTAATGACAATATGAAAGAGGTCTTTGAATATTAAAAATGTAAGTGTAATAGTGCCTTTGAATGGTCCCTTTATACATGCTATTTTTCCATGAATGTTCATAGAACATCATAGAACGTCATCAGAGCATTGAAATGGTTATGTGATCATATGATCATAGATCAAATTTGCTGGTTGAGATGTCTTATGGCCTGAGGGGGAAAAACTGTGCGTGGAAGTGTGTGCCTTGATGCTCCGGAAGCATCTACCTGTTGGCAGCAGTGTGAACAGACCATAGCCTGGGTGGCTGTAGTCTTTTATGATGTTCCGTGCTTTCCTAAGGAATCTTTTGTGGTAGATGCCTTGCTCTGAGCGTAATATGCTAACACAAAAGTGTTGAATGCTGAGCTGATGTCCACAAAGAGCATCCTCACGTATGTGTTGCTTCCTTTTTACAGGTGGGAGAGGGCAGTGTGTGTTGTCAGGGCGATGGCATTGTCCGTTTATTTATTGGGGCAGTATGCGAATTGAAGGGGTTCCAAAATATCAGGAAGGGGTGGAACGGATGTGGGTTCTGATCAATCTCTCGAAGCACTTCATGATGATTGAGGTCAGTGCTATAGGGTGGGAGTCATTCAGGCAGGTCATTTAAGGTTTCTTTGGTAGTGGGATGATGGTGGTCTGTTTGAAGCAGGTGGGGACTGTAGACCGAGTAAGGGAGAGGTTGAATTCAAAGGTGAAAACCTCCGCTAGATGGTCAGTGCACCCCCCTGACGACATGGCCTGGAATGCCATCTGGCCCTGGTAACTTCCGATGGGGTTCACTCATTGGAGAGTTCTCCTCACGTCGGCCATGGCTAGAGACAGTTGTCTGGGTCCTCAGCAATCCTTCCAGAAGGAACGGTGTTGGTCGCCTCAAACCGTGCTGAGAAGGTGTTGAGCTGGTCGTGGAGAGAAGCGGCTGGCTAGACATCCTTGCTGTTTTTTCCTTTACAGTCTGTGATGTGTTGCAGTCCACACCAGATGAGTCCGGGGTCAGATCTGTGGTATTTAAACGTATCCCTGTAGAATCTTTTTGCATCTCTGATGGACTTCCTTAGGTCATATCTGGACCTCCTCAAATCCTCCAGGTGCCTGGAACTAAAGGCAGATGACCTTGTTCTGAGCTTAGCACAGACATTACCATTAACCCAGGGCTTTTGGTTGGGAAAGTGCTAACATTTACCATTGGGACGACATCATCCATGCACCTCGGGATGACTTCATTAATGTTAGTGCCGTGGACCAGGATTGGGAAACACTGGTGTAGGGGATCTTTGGCCTCTGAATCTAAATTGCTTTTATATCAATAAATAAATATCAATAAATATAGTTATTTATAAGATTGTCACAAAAAATTTAAGAAATTTGCTAAAATGTATAATATACATTTTATTTAAAGCTTGTCACTGTAATTTACCTAGTTTCCACATAGATAATAAGTTATACAGTGCACCTAAATGAGCATCACTTGACAGAGTAGCTTAGATAAGCGCCACTTTGAGAGACACTGTGCAGAAGCATTGTTACCTTCAGGCCCGTTATTATTATTATTTATTATTATTTATTATTATTTATTATTTATTATTATTTAAACCTTGGAAATCAGATAGTGTACAGTGTAGTGTCAAAGAATCAAACAGACAGAGGAACATCCCCAACAGAGGCCATCAAGAGTGTTGTCCCAGAGAAAACTTACTGATGTCTTTCCTGACAGGAACATTGCAATTAAGGTTTCTTTTACAGGTGGACCAGGAAGGGGAAAAAACTATAATACGCAGACATAGAATATAAAAAAAATAAACAGAATAATAATAAAAAACATAAAAACAAACCAACTCTTTAAAGGGTCTGACATGCCTTTAAGGAACCAATTAATCTAACCTCCTGGAGCTCTGACGACCCTGAATATGACAGACTTTGGACCAAAGTGAAAAAAACTAACCTGAACTAACTTGTTTAGCTTTCAGTGTCTTCCCAGAAAAGTAACCTAACCCAAAAGCCTGAGCTTGGTTTGGGATGGATGCAACTGGAACAGGATCCGGAACCTATCAAATGTGGCTACGTTTGTCCCAGGAACTAATTACTGATCACTTAAATTACTAAAAGCAATTTGAGTTTATAAAGTTGCCTATTACCGCAACCCCTGGTTGTAGCCTCATCAACTTTTGAAAGTATTGTAAAGATTTTAGCTTTGTATTATTCTTCACTACTTGTGCTACTGATGTACTTTAATTGCAACAACTTGCCCACTCTCTGAGTCAAGCTGCCAGAGCAGGTGATAAGATATGCCAGGCTAACGGGCTATGCGTTCCAGTACCTCTACGCCCACTGGAACAATCAAACCAGGACCTTCCGATTTACATATCAATCACTCCAGAAGCGAAGGGAACAAAAAAGTACCAGAGCATGAAGGAGAGAGCTGAGCGGTGGTGTTGAATGGGTTTACTAGACACTTTGCATTTGCACACGTTTTTCAAGTAAAATGTTTTGGGCTAATAAGGATCGTTATGTGCCATGACCCATCTTAAAAAACATTACAGGCTCTGCCATGGAAAATCCTCACCAAACAAAGGGCATAACGTTCCATGAAGCAATCCTTGTTCCCTCATCACGTTAAGTACTTGAAAAGGGCAGGGCTGAGTAATATAGTCTTTTCTTTTTTGAGGATTTCATGTTGAGTCTTTATGGTCCAACTGTGGCATTACAGTTCCGAGCATGTTAAAGCACAAATGACTTGACGTCAGAAGAACATTTCTTATTGAAGGCGTAGTGCATGAAACAGCCCATCTGTGTTACATACACATATAATAAAAAGTCACGTGTTGCGTACAGACAAATCATTTTGCTATGGTACAGTCTGGATATTTCCAGAGCTCTCATTTTGAAATATGCATCCATGAAGCCAACTCATCCATCCTAATGTCTGGTCTGGTTTAGTTTCTACAAAAGGCGAGTGTGACAGAAAAATAGTGACATTCAGAATCTATAACCAGTGTGTCAGTAATCACTTCGTACTACCCGCTTTGTAAGTGCATCACATAGTTAGGTGAACCATGTCTCAGCCATGCTACCCTGTTCCAACATGCCTCTGGGAAAGAAATAGAGTGAACAAGCATGTTTTAAAGAGAAACTGACAAAGACAAATACACTGCGTAAGGGTACGCGTAATCATCACAGTAAATCTCCAAGTCAATTAAACTTCTGGGATATCAATCTTTCCGGATTGGAAGCATATAAGCAACCGTGAATCAATGTCACATGTTTTGGTGCAAATGAAAGTGACAACAGATGCAAGGGTTTGATTTTGCAAAGGAAATGGTTTTGCAAGTGGTGGCCACAGACAATTGCTCGCATCAACCAAGCAGCAGGACTGGTACCGGAGGATCTCTGTCAAAGCCCCACAAAACGACCAAACTGTCTGTAGAAGACTCCATTAAGGTGGCATGAGGGCCCAACATCCTCTTGTGGGACTTGTGCTCACACCAAACAACATGCAGCTTGATTGGCATTCGCCAGGTAACACCAGAGCTGGCAGGTCCGCCATTGACGCTCCATTATCTTCACAGATGAGAGCAGGTTCACACTAAGAACATGCAACAGATTAGGAGTCTAGAGACGTTGTGGTGAACGTTATGCTGCCTGCAACATCTTTGTTTGACGGTGGGTCAGTGAGTCTGGGAAGGCATATCCTCAGAGGATTGCATAGACCTCCACGTGCTAGCCAATGGTACCCTGACTGCTTTTAGGTACTGGGATGATATCCTCCGACCCATCGTCAGACCTTGTGAGTGCAGTGGGCCCAGGGTTCGTCCTGGTGCAGGACAATGCCCAAACTCATGAGACCAGAGTGTGTAGGCAGTTCCCGAATGACAAAGACATTGATGCCATTGACGTTCCCCTGACCTGAATCCAATTGAGAACATCAGGGACGTTATGTATCGTTTGTAGCACCACAGACTGTCCAGAAGCTTACAGATGCCCTGATCCAGGTCTGGGAGGAGATCCCACAGGACACCATCTCCTGTTTAATCAGAAGCATGCCCAGACATTGTCGGGAGTATATACCGGCATGTGCGGCCCATAAACACTACTGAGTCACATTATGAGTTGTCGTAATAAAATTAATGCAAGTTGTCTGTGAATTTAATTGTTTACTTTGAATCCAGCCCTTGATTCCTTACTGATTGTGGTTTCTATCATCCATTGGTAAGTCATTTCCGTCTCAACCAATTACACAGTGTACAATAAAGATTTAGATCTTTAATATATTTTGTTCACCGAGACCCCATGTGTGATTTAAGTGTTCCCCTCATTTTTTGGAGCAGTGTAAAATGTAGCAGCTATTCCTGCCTGTTTGTGTGACATAGTAAGGCATAAACCAAACAGAGTGAACCTCGTCTTAAGCTGCTGTCTCAGGGTGTTCTCAAAAGCAGCCTAGGAGTCCCTTCTTACCGTGGCGAAGACACAGTGTCGTTCTCAGAATGTAACTCAAGTAATATATACATATATATATATATGTATCTCTAAGAAGGCCAAAAGGCAGGGCAAAAACACATTCTTTTTGGCTAATCGTTTTAAGTGGATTCAGTTGGAAGATGTTTACTCTTCCTGTGAGTGGCACAGTAGATGCCCTAGTGGCACTGAGTAGTAGCCTTTCTGCCAACAAGCTGTGAGACGCCAGGGTATCAAATGAATCCTGTTCTCCCTCCCAAGCAATCCACCTCATACCAAGGGATTATGTCCGAAGAGGTTGTGCACTCAGGAACACATCTCCAAATAAGAACCAGAGAGCTTCCGCAAGGCTCACCACAGCACAGGAGAGTCCAGACAGACAGCCAGGGAATCTACCAAGCCCACCAGCAGCGAGACGGGCAACGCGACGCAGCAGACCAGAGCACCTCGTCGCCAGTTTTGCCGCGACCAATGGACGAGGTGTGCCATCCGATATGTCATGACTTCATTCACCTTGAACTGTAGCCAGGGGAGTGTCACCGAGGAGAGAATTAATGAACGTGAATCCTCTGATGTCCTGAAAGCCAGAATGTCTATGCCAAGATAGACAAACAGGCTTCCAGGCTCCCAGAAAGAATTGCATGCAGATAAAAGAACTGACTTCTTAGTTCTTATGAGGCTGGCGGGAAGGATAGGATTTTTTACTTATTTTGTGATCCTCTGTAGTCCTCTGCATGTCTTTCAGTTTTGTCATTGATAATGTTTGTCATGAAACAAAAACAAATGACTCTATCTCTATTTTTGAAAACCATCAGTGACTGGAATGGTCTGGACTAAAGAAACTCAGTCTAAACTGAGAATGTATACATCTCTTGAGTACTTTGCATTTAAGGGAGTGAACAACTGATTACATTACTTTGTGTCATTCAGCACATAAAATAAAAGGGCTGTTGAGTGTATGTTAAAAGGGATTGATCATATAAATACTCATTTTGGAAAGATGGTGGTTTGGAAACTGGAATGTCTGGTCTTCCCTTCACATCTCCAGACACTTCTGGGTCAACTTTGGATAGCTGTGTGACTATCACAAGAATGCCTAGTAATTTAAACAGATTGTGCTATTTCCAGTTGCAATTAAACAAAATGTTTTAACAACAGGAAAAGCTTTTTAAACTTGGTACCTGCATTTATTTTAGTCACGCTACAGAAAAAATACATTTGATCCTTGGGCACTGTATCTTGGAGGAAGAGGCCACTTAACCTCAGCTGTCTCTTTTCAGAAACATCTTTTATCAAAATAACATCCCATTCCCTATTCGTTTGACAGATGGTGTTTGTAGGAAAGTTTCAAAAATCTACCTGCCTAACCGTAGGACAGATGAATCGATAACAACATCTTAGCAGTCTCTATCATTTTTTATGGATTCCAGACTGAATCATATGACCACTGACATGCTGCATATTTATTGTCCAATCTCTTCACTGACCGTTCCTCTTGCAATAAAACTCTTTCACACGCTGGAGAAAATGTAAACATTCAATACAGAGCTTGCATCCAAATTAAATTGAAAGACATATTTTGAAAGTATATTCAACAATAATGAGTTTTGGTTAAAACACGATCCAACATATTTGGTACAGTGTTCATGGGATTTGTGTAACTTGCAAATAATTGACACTTACTTGGACGGAGCAAAAAAGTGTTTCTTAACTCACAGCACTTTAGAAAACGTTACACGAAAGGCCTTTACGTTATCTAAAATCAAACTTTGGCGGCTAAGCCTATTTTGATATTTGCTTGCTTCTCTGGCTGTATGGAAACTAGTCTTGAGCTGAGCTACCTTTGAAAGCTAAAATTAGGTTTTTTAGGCAAGTCAACTGTCTGATCAGCTAAGGTCAAAAAAGAGTTGGAGGAAAGAGGGTATTAGGGTTTACGCAGGGCATACAGTGTTTTCATATACTTTAAAATATCAAGTCACAGGACGCTTAAAATGTGGTGTATATTGGAACAGAGGTCCAATGAAGAGGAAATTGGAAACACATACGTCCTCTATACAGAAGAAATGTATGTATGAATCCCAGTAACAGCCTGTGAGGCAATCTAGACAGTAATTACAGAGGACAGTTTCAAAGACATCTTCAACTGTCAAAGTGTGCCGCAACAAGCAAAAAGACTCCCCACTGACTTAAGCGCCAGCGAGAACTTTGTGGAATAACTAAAATGTGTTTAAAATTAACTACTTGCCTCCATCCACTCTTTCTTTATTTTCTCTGGCTTACAAAACATACGTGCATTGTACTGTGACAAAGTTCTAATATGTACGGCCTTGTGAATCTCACCTTTAGCTGTTCGTACACTTTGACAGACAGTCTGACATGTGATGTGTAGAAGGGATTTGTGAACATAGACATGTGTTCGATATTTGCCTTTAATTCTTGTTTAAGGTGCAGTTAAATATAACTATAAATGGAGAAACTATTTTACTCAGAAGCCTTAAAATGCATTGTCAAATACAATCTAAAGAGAATGCTTAAACTAGGACACTTATAGCTGGTGAACAGAAGATACACACATAAAGTACCTGGCACATATTCTAGCAAATAAATGGAATCATACAGAAGAGCTAAATAAATAAGTTTGAAAGAGTTGGCTGGGCTTGAACAGAGCATACTGCTCTGCAGACTTTTAACATGCTTTGGAATTGGCAACAGTTCTTGCCCCTCATAGCCAAGAAACATAAGAAGAACAATCTAGAATTAGGAAGAAGAAATAGAGGGGAGTGGAAGGTTGTAGGGGAGACTAATGGTCTACGCAGCTCTGAGATCTCACCGCCTCTCATACTCTACACACCAGTATTATCTCAATGAAAACCGTGCATCTGCCCTCTACAATACTATGCTGTGTGAATACTGTATAAAGACCTGGATAGACTAAACATAACTGAAATGCTGGTAAATTAATGGTAATATAGTGTTAAATGTTTTAACAGCAACTGTTTATTTGAGAGACGACTTTTTGAAATGGATTTGCTAAAATATTGCAAGTGACCAGAACTGCTTTGTTTACAGGTTCATTATGAAAAGGGTAACAGTTCAGACCGGGTCAGTCTAATGATGCACCTTCACGTGGAGGCAAAACATTATACAGGCGTTGAAGTGATTCACAGTATCTGTGTCACAACAGAGAGGAAAAAGCAAAAAGGGACCTAGGCTCACACCTGTTCTAACAGACCTGCATCCAAAGTCTGCTACCTAGGCAGCTGAGAACATAGCTGAGTTCCATCGAGCGCACACCTACCTCCTTGAAGTGAAGGTTGAATCAGAGCTAAGTAGAAGAATCCTTGAAGGAGTGATAGAACATTTCTGTTAGCCATCTCGCTTTAAAATGCACCACTCCTCTTCTGATCGGCTGGTTTTATTCTCCTCTAGCAAATAGCCACTAACCACAGGTCTTTAAATACAGGAGGAAAAAAAGAAAAGATATGAGACACAATGTAATTAAGAGAGGGCAAATACTTTCGGTTCAATGGATCACTTTTCTTTTTTTTCCTGTCGTATGTCTGGTGTTGCTGGGTTTTTTTCTGGTCACTCCTGCCAACAGAACAAGCTCTGCTGCCAGAAGGGGGGGGGCAGTGGAGGAGAGACCCCATTCCTGCTCCTCATCCAAGAGGAATTACACTGTCTGCCAGACATTTGCATGGACTCAGAAAAGACTACAGTATCTTCTAAAGTACACAGTCCCGGAAAGGGAGAAAGACTGTGGAAGAGAAAGTAAACCATCAAACTAATTTAGGTAATGACTTGGTTTCCATTACTTCCTCTCAGCGAAATATTGGGGTTTTAGCAATATGGTGTTGCTTTTTGAGGGATTTTCTGTAGTTACATCAATGATTTATGTGATTTCAAATGCTATAACACAATGCTGCCTCTGGATAGAGTTGCATTAATAATGTATGTCAGTGATTATCCAGATGATTACCCAGATAATTGCTGTCTTTTGGTTGGGATGTAAAATTAGTGTCCTGTCTCTGCTATATCTAGAGGTATTTTACACTTAAATGGCTGTCTAATAAGGCTTTCGAACCGTTAGTTTGTCCAATCCACTACCCCTGTAGCTATTTTCCAGGTCATTGATGTACATTACAATGTGTTCTCAGTAAATGTACCTGGAAATACAGAAAACATACACATTTGATTCCAATTAAAGGTTTAAAAAGGGGTCAACATATTGTCCCTAAGGTAAGGATGTAATTTTCAAGAGGATAGCCAGAAATCAAACTGTTGTTTTTTTATACCCATTATGCTGGTTGGAGGTTTACACACTGTAAGACCACTGGCAGGTACATCTTCTTAAAACACCTGTGGACAGCTTTATCTCAGCACAGTTAGTGCAGCCCATAACTTTCAAACATTCTAGGTGCTGACAAGACTGTCATTGTCCATCCCTCACTTGGAAAGGGGGTAGGGGGGGTTAGTTTGGCTAGCAGGAGTAGAGCCAAAGCTCATTATTCTTTCAGACAGACTTGAAAGGCAGGCTGTAGCACACATGCATATGCAACGAGTTGTCCAAGACATACAGCATTCTTCATGGTGGCGACATATTCCATTACCATCAAAATTCCCAGATGTTGATCGCCTCCTTGTCAGACTGGCCTCAGGACCCCTACGGTTGGTTGAGTTGCAAGGGTCCATTTTCACAAACTTATTTACTAAAGCTCAATATACGCCTATTACCTTTAGGTTACTTTGGATGAAGATTTTTCTTAGCTTACATACATACAGGCTTCACGAAAGAGGACACCAGGTGAATAAAAATAAGGGTTATCTGTCTTGCTCAAGGACAGAACGACAACGATTATTGGGATTTGGGATTCGAACCAGCAACATTTTGTTTACTGGCCCAACTATGCTACCCTGCAATCACTAGGTCTCTGTGACACCTGAAGAAGTGTACAAATTCCATGGGGTCCTCCAGGAAAGCACACATGTATTACTTTCACAAAACATGTCAGATAAAATATTCTTACAAATAATATAGTCAACCATTTTCACACGGGACTGCACCATGTGAGTCTACAACCAATGTCTGCAGTTTATCAGCAAAATAACCCCTTTTGTGCAGAATTCCACTTCTAAAAAAATTCTTATTTATTCCGGTCACATACAGCTGTTTAAATTGGTGTGTTGTCAGGAATATTGCAGTGGTGAAAGCTCATTCTAATCAACTGAGCAAATTCCCAACAAAATTTCGTCCCTGCTTTTACAAGCTTTGCAAGATGTTCACAAAATGTGTATACTGCGAATTTGTGATAAAAGAAACAAGTGCTTGTTCATACTGAAAACGTTACAAAACCTAGTACAACGCCAGCCGGGGTCTAAGGGCTTGGCAGTATGATGCAGTGAAGTCTACAATCATGGTTCCCTGGGTATTTGCATACTGGTTCCTGTATGCTGGGCCCCTTAGGGATTTGCAAGAAGTGTATTTGGACACACGAATATATGAACTAAATTCAAACCATATTTGTAGATATTTGTAGGTAACCCACACACACACACAAATATTAGCTATTGCATAGTGTGGAAAAAGTAAGATCATAAGTAAGCCATACCATGAAATGGTTAAAATTTTTATAAGATGGACCACCAATCAGGTGCAAATTACCAAAGAAAATCATCAGAGATTAACGTGGGAGGATCCAGGCTTATAAAGGATTAGGGTTGGAACGATTTGTTAGACAGTGGAATGAAGTACTTGGAATTGCTAACACTTTTCCAGACTCATGGGCATCAATAATGCTATTATATCCTTCTGACCTGTTTTGTTTTAGGTCCTTAGGAAGGTCTTTGATCTTAGCATGTTGTGTTAACATACACAGTATTGCTAAGACCAAACTAGCCAAGTTTTTAACCCTTATGGAAGGAGTGGACTCTCCCAAGTTTCTCTAATGATTTGGTGCACCTGATGCTGGCAGTGTAGTTTTCCCTCAGAAGAAAATGACATATAGTTTTACATTTATTTCAACGAAGAATACAGTTGGGCCCTGCCTATACATGTTATGTTTACACATACATTTTAACTGCATAGATGGCTTCAAGGTCAATTTAGTGATTGTAGCAAGTAGGGTTAGGGACCTTTCGGACACTTCTCAGATGCCCTAACCACTAGGTTACTTGCTGCCAAAATAAGTAAATAAAGGACATAACTGACTAAAAAAATGATCTAGTTTATCAATCAGCTTTTTCAAACAGAATATCTAAATATAATTTAATTATTTTGTACATATTCCCCACTCTATCTGATTTAAAGCAAAGTACTCTGGGAATACTGTTGTAGAAAGCATTCAGTGTAATTGACCAATAAGATAAGCACAACAACGGGCAGCTGAAAGCTACCTATTTGTGTACATTAAAGCCAGAGGTCATAAATGTCTCTGTGATTAAGGGTGTTTATTCACTAAATATTTCGTTGAACCGTGCACGCCACTGGGCTTGACCGAGAGAAGGATTAGAGGCCAAAGACATAAAATAATCATGTTTTTGAATTCAGCCTCTTTAAACCTGTGAATATCCACCCATTTATGAAGAACACCACGACATGCCAAAGGTAAATGTACCACATTACGTTTGCTCCAGGCAAAATGAAAAGCCAAACCGCGGACTAGAGGCGGAGTGACTGTTTATTACCTTCTCATAGGGGGTGCGGATAAGGATGATGGACAACAGTTAAAGACAGAGAACAGCTTTGAGAGAAAAAATGTGTGGCAAAAAAGTTGTGGTAAAATTAGAGATTTAAATACTTGGGTGGCACAAAATACACTTTATGTTCTTCTATTTTTATGGTCCAACTACAATTAATGTCATTGTTGTCCTTCATGTCATGGGGGGTGGGGCATTGCAGTGTAAGGTATCAGCAAAGATATAGTTAATAACAAAAAAATTATCGGCTTGAGTATTCACTTGTACATCTCAGGGAATATGTCTTGGTGTAAAAACGTATAGTTTCAATGAGTTTTTTTGGGGTTGTTGTTTGGCGGCCCTAAAAGATGATGAGGTTTGAAGGAGATAACTTGTTGGTGGGAACTTGCCTACACCATATGAATCAGTGTCACTCAAATGCCTCTAAATGAATGGGGTTTGCCTTTTGAGTTTGACTTCCCTTATCTCCTCCCCTGACCCCCTCTCCCCATCCTTGTGGTTTAGTCAATAAAACGCCCAGCAGGGCCCTTAACACATTCTCTGTGTCTGTTCCCTGTGGCTGTCCGACAATGTTTCTTGTAGCAATACTCTGGTTGCATAAAGGTACAATGATCCTTTGTTCGGATTGTTCAGAGGAGAGGTGTTTACATCTCTTCCGTGGGGTTCTGCAGATTTGGCTTCGTACAGAGATAGTTATCAGTCCAGTAATCACAGATTGGACTTGGCCAGTCCATATGGTTTCACCAGATGTTGCAACTTTGCATACCCTTGTTGTAGGGAGTTTATCTTAATTTGTTTCCCTGATGATGACATTGTCCAGAAAGCACATGGATGAGTCACGGTATACCAACAGAACTGGCAGGATCACTGTCTTTTATTCTATTCAGGATTGAAAGAGGTTGATCAAAACCCTATGTCTATGGTTTCTCACAAGTTTCATCCGAAATGTGTTCATGCCTGTCCATTCCTTGGTAATAGGCCATTCACATGATAGATGCAGAAGTGGCATTGCCCAAGAGGAACCCATTACATTCAATGAAAGATGTAGCAGTGTGTCCCTAAACGGCTGCACCCAGCAGGAGCAGAGACGCGCCCAGCAGGAGCAGAGACGCGCCCAGCAGGAGCAGAGACGCGCCCAACAGGAGCAGAGACGCGC
>JACXGK010009991.1:0-18799 GCA_016801125.1 Novumbra hubbsi
CACCCATAGCCTAACTCTTGATACCCATAGCCTAACTCTTGACACCCATAGCCTAACTCTTGACACCCATAGCCTAACTCTTGACACCCATAGCCTAACTCTTGACACCCATAGCCTAACTATTGACACCCATAGCCTAACTATTGACACCCATAGCCTAACTATTGACACCCATAGCCTAACTCTTGACACCCATAGCCTAACTATTGACACCCATAGCCTAACTATTGACACTCATAGCCTAAATATTACTAAAAATAACCAACTTAAAGAAATGCCACTTTTTCATTTAAAAAGGCACCCCATGATCAGGAAACACACAAGTAATCCTATGAAGAGGAAGAGATTAAATAACATGATCACACTATCTAGCAAAATCTCCTGTTGCTACATGGAAACTTCTTAACATTGTGGTCTGTGGGGAAAGTGTTCTGTTCTACCAAAATATTTTACTGAATTTGTACTTTTTCCTTTATGAACAGTGTGAAAACGTCCTGTGTCAGCACCAAATAAACTAGTAGAGACAGCTAGATTAGGTAGGGTATGCCAGTGGCACACAGCCTAAAACACAGGCCAGATTGAGGGGGAAGGACAAAATAATGGGTCAAGATCTTTTATTAGGCCTTCTCAATGACATTATCCACTGAAACGTACATTGTAGTCAGGGGATAACTTGTGGGAATTATCAAAAGAATCTGCATTCAAAAATGTATACTGTCTGAGTCATTCTATATTGCTTAAGGTGTAAATCATTAAGGCCATGTAACAATAAATCATACACAGACTAATTACTTTGTGTATGAAACTCAGTACCTTTATCAACATGTAATTAAGATCAGGACTTTGGACGTCCAACTTTAGATCTAAAAGTATTTTATATTATAAAGTAGGTTAAACTATTATTAGCGGTCTCCAAATGGTGTAGGGCAAACTGCCCTTTTAGATTCCAAACCCATTATCAGTAGTTTGCCAAAGAATTGTAAATATAGCTTAAGGAATTATCACTTCATGAAAAGTGATAACAGCAACAAAAAGGTAGATTGTCTGTAAATGTTACAGGTGAAAGTGAATAGTGAACATTGTACAACATTTTGTTGTACAAAAAAAAATAGGATATATGCTAGACAGCATGTCTAGCTTTTAGAGGATCAGTCAGACAGGGGATCAGTCAGACAGGGGATCAGTCAGACAGGGGATCAGTCAGACAGGGGATCAGTCAGACAGGGGATCAGTCAGACAGGGGATCAGTCAAACATGAGAAGAACTAATAATAAATAAAAAAGGTACAGCAGCTCAGGGGGGAGAAAAGCAGTGCAGTGGCAGCCGTATTCAAACAGGTCTCTTTCCTTTAGCTTCATAGTAAGTGTTTGATTAAACATCCAAACCTTTGCAGCATAAGGCCAAACAAAGCCAACTATTTATAAAGCTATTTATGTTGTCAATACAGTTATTGCCACAACACTTACCGCCCCAGTTCTTATCAAGTATTTGAAGTATAACACAATCTGAGAAATAATTGTTCCGTTTCTAGTATCGTCAGGAAAACAAACAGTAGTTTGTCACCTGATGATACCTGCAGCATCTAAGTTAACCCCTGTTCAACTCTCAGACAGGATATCAACACGACAGGCTGCCAGAGTAGTGCGATTGCCCACCTCAATAGAGGGAGAGGGGTAGAAACACCTAAGTCGCAGGTTGTTTCACAAATCATCATGCTCATGCAAGCATGTCAGTGATCACAGATCATCATGTTCATGCAGGCATTTCAGTGATCACAAAGATCATCATGTTCATGCAGGCATTTCAGTGATCACACAGATCATCATGTTCATGCAGGCATTTCAGTGATCACACAGATCATCATGTTCATGCAGGCATTTCAGTGATCACACAGATCATCATGTTCATGCAAGCATTTCAGTGATCACACCACTGATTAATGTCACTTTTAGCACTGTTGTGGTTAGTGAACATCCCACTGTATTTTTGTACTATTTAAGCCCCAAACCTATTAAAAAAACAGGTAATTTGTTTCTGACTTACAAACTGTTTTATTTTTTATTTGGCAACACAAATCTATGATTTCATAGTGACATTGGAACTATTTTGAGAAATATCTGTAAGAATAATAAAACTTAAATATTTTGCTTGCACATCTAAAAACGTCTTAATCTAGGCCAAAGCATACATATTAATTCATCTTAAACTACAGAATGCTCTTTGGTCTTAATCTTCCTTCACAGCCAAACAAATGAACCAGGAACATTATTCAGAAAATGTGACAGCAACGCTAATGGTCCACTGGTTAAGGGCCAAAGTAAGTGTGCCCTCATTAGGACAATTTCTTATGTGAACTGAAATCATCATCATCTTATTTTAATGTTTCTACACCACCACAATAGGAACCTACCAAATGTTTTCAGATTTAGCTGTTCAAATCTTGCCATGCCCACATTGCCCACCGCCTGGGCCACACAACAGATAAGGACATTACTTTGACAGAAAGATCACCAAAAACATGCTAATACTATGACATGGAATTACAAATGCACCACAAAGTTGAAAGAGTGTAACATTTCTAAAAGAATTAAATAACTGTCCTTGGGTTAGTGAGTTGCTGTACCTCCAGATGTGCCTTTCCAGCTGTATCCAGACAGCAAAGCAAAGCTAGTATTAGACTTCCTGCCTTTTCCCTGCCCCGCCTGTCTCTGTTCCCAGGCCCAGCGCTGGGGCCTTCGCTCTGCCGCAACAGCCAACCTTGAATCACAGTAACTATGGTGGGGTGGGCATTACACCAATACATAGTGGAGGAGCAATGACCTGTAACATAAGCAGAGTGCACTGTCTTAGGAAATACACTTGCCTCCTCTAAAAGGAGTCTATAGATATCGACCTGTGGGTAAACAAGTTACCAGCCCCTAGAGCATTGTTTCCAATTACATTTCTGGGTCTGCAGGTTGTGGATTTGGCTCTATCTTTGCACATCAGATCCAAATAAGAATCATCAGGCTTTGAATACTTGAGTGGTTCTATGGCAAATGAGTTCCTGTTCTCTACTGATCAATTATTTACAGCTATGAAATGTATTTTTGTGGCAGTGTGTTTATAGGGTGGGGTGAGTGTGAATGTACATACAAACATATATACAGTATGAGGGGATGAATAACATTCAACATGTCTATTTTTATACAACAAAGCCAGTTAATATTTTGACAATATTTTGGTAGCAAATTGTCTTCAGCATTTATTTTTATGACTGTTTAAAATGTATTTCCTTATGGCCCATCCCTCCGTAGCTAACACTCAGTGAGCGATATTCAAAACATTGAAACAATACAGATACAGGGACCCCTGACCAATACAACCAATTTACTAAAAAAGCCTACGGTTTTTAACAGACATTAAACAAAGTAAGCAAAACTAGCGTATTGATTGGATAAAAAGGTACAAGATATTTTACAAATATTAGGCTAGTGCCCTAGTATCTAGAGCCCAAAATGGGTTTTCTTTTTTCTCAAATTCCATTTAACATTTATGTTCAACCCGCCTGTATATCATTTTATTATTTGGATGATCTGGATGGTTCTGTTATGTAATTAATTCCTTTTCCAAATACCCTGGATTTGGGGTAGATTACGCCTGTGATAAAAAAAAAAACAGAACTAGTTAACAAGTTAAGTTAGTTGGGTCAGAATTGGTTTTAAAGAAACATATGCCCGTCATCACAGGATAGAAATTAATTTGAATAAGCCACTTTGATGTCAAGGTTAGATAATGTGGATGTCCATATACCCCTTAAGCATTTCTTGGTTGTCTATTTTTTTTTTTTTTGCTTTATATGTACTAAGTGCTTACTGCGCAAATATCACGTGCCATGTTATAAGATTGTCACTGCTCAGAATGACATTTTATTATTTTATGCATTTGAAAATAAAGACTAGCATAAGCTATGGAATCAGTCTAATATGCAGCTCAGTGCTTTTTGTTTTTACTGCTGCAAACTTTCATACACATCAATGTCAATTACACACTAATTGTCTGGGATGTCCCTGACTTCTAGAAAGGCCAGAGACTGGTTGGTTTCTACATAGGGGTTTCTTGCAGGATCTTCGATCTCACACAAAATTAATTGTAATGCAGTTATCAGACACACTAATAAAACTACAGATAAAGAGGGCTTATTCAGGGTTAGGTAAAACTGCTTTTGACTGTTATGACTTATATGGAATACAGTACCTTGGGATATGAAATACAATACAGTGCTCTGACAAACACCAGAACAAAATCATAAAATGAAACACTGATTCCATTGAATCACCTAAATCTTATGTAGACGATGGAAGGGCAGTTTATAATTCTTCACAACGGTGACGTTATGCAGTGAGTTGAAAACAGTTCCACATGACACGACCCCACAAACACTAAGCTGTACGGAGAATCACAGCTGCAATGTGGTACTAGCAAAATGGACCAAGATTTTCCCAAAATGTAAAGCTCTATGTGTGACAGACACAGCAAAGAGGCGACTCCGGGATGCTGGCCTTTTAAGCAGAGTTGCAAGGAAAAAGCCATACCTCAGACTGGCCAATAAAAAGCAAACATTTTAAAAAAGGCCAGCCTCCCGGAGTCACCTCTTCACGTTTTGCGGGTACTATTTAAAGGAGCTGCCCGTTGAGGACCTGTGAGATGTCCGTTTCTCAAACTCTCTAATGTATTGTCCTCTTGCTTAGTTGTGCACTGGGGCCTCGCATACCTCTTTCTATTCTGGTTAGAGCCGGTTTGTGTTTTTCTGAGGAAGGAGTAGAACACAATGTAGTACAAGATCTTCAGTTTCTTGGCAATTTCTCACTGGGAATAGCCTTCACATCTCAGAACAAAAATAGTTTGACAAGCTTCAGAAGAAAGTTCTTTGTTTCTGGCCATTTTGAGTAGAGCTGGGGAATATAATCATTTTTAAGATGCATTGCGACGCTGATGTGAACAATTCTGTACTGATGCATAAAAAGAAATAATCGATTTGTTTTAATTATTAAATTATTAAAAGACCTGTCGAGTCTAGATTAAATAGTTCCGCAACACTATAAATATATGGAATCACATGTCCCGGTTTCACTCTAAACTGGGGTTAGCATCAACCGTGCAATACACAGCAAATTAGCCTTTTTTATTAAATGTTATTTCAGAGTGAATAATCAAATTTAGATTGTCCACAAACAATACAATGTTATACTACCTCGTTTTACTAATAATTTAATTTATATAAAAGGCAGCCTTTTAAGTTATATTATAGTCTGTGTTATAGACTGTGCATTTTCCTGTAATAAAGATGCTACAGAAATGTATCTTTACAATGTCAAAACCTTTTTTGTGCAAATAACTAAAACTCCTGAATAACTTGTAAAATAGGTTGACATGAAATTTGTCATGTTCTTGTGTTTGAAAACAGGTGATTAATTTAAAGGCTGAAAGAGAGTTTTAAGTATTTGTATTTTTAATAAAATAATTGGGGAGGACAAGATGCATCGTGACACATCGAGAATCAGTTTATAATCAAATCGCTACCCTCTGGATCAAATCGTGAGGCAGGTGAAGATTCACACCTAATGTTGAGCCTGTAATCCAACCCACCAACGCTAATGCTGAACTACCCAGATTTAATCAGCAGTTTTCACAAAAACAAAATCACAAAAGGGTTTTCTAGTGATCAAATAACCTCTTGAATTGATAAACCTGGATCAAACCAAACCAAACTTGCCATTGGAACACAGGGGTGATGGTTCCTGATAATGGGGCTCTACACGCCTATGTAAATATTCCACTGAAAACCAGCTGTTTCCAGCTACAATAGTTATTTAAAATGTTAACAATGTCTACACTGTATATCAGATCAATTAGACGCTATTTTAATGGACAAACTGTTTACTTCACTTTCGAAAACAAGAACAATTTCTGAGTGCACACAAAATATCATTCCATCACTTTCAGGTCTTTATCAACACTGCAGTAGTCTATGAGCCAGAAGACTAGGGTCAGTCAGTCTTGGTGTAACTTCACTCCTATCTTGTGTCCCGTTGAGTCCTAGGAATGCTCCATGTACCTCTTCGCTCTTTACACTCTCTGCAAGGACCCAAAACCCAGATCCATGTCTCCGAATCGCCTAGTCTGATGCCAACCTGGACTTATTGTTCATCCACATTTTGCCTGAAGACCCCTGCAGTAACTGCCCAACTGGTCATGCCCACTGGGATTATTTATTAGCACTTATTAAAAAAGAGATGAGTGGGAGATGCCCTCCTGTCATCCCTTCCAACCAACAACAACTCCATGGACATTATTAAATAGCAGCATATATTTTTGTCAGTTCTAAACCCTCCATTAATTAAAATAAATATCCCCTAATAACCTAATTAGTAACCCAGAGAGTCTACCATAATCAAGGATGCGCAATGAACCAATTTTCCAAAAACAACAGTCGCCCTTATTTCCACCACAAAATAATTTTAGCACAAAACTTTAAGCACAAAATACTGTTTACACAAAAATCGCTCAAATTAGTCTTTCTGGGGTGTTTACATGGTAATTATCAATGGAATATAAACTAGTAAAGATGTAAAAGTGTTATGCTATAGTCAGGTTCATGCTAGCGAGAGGCAATTGTAAGAAAACAAAATCTCCCACAGACACATCATACAAGTGTGTATGAAAATAGCAGAGAATCTTTGTATCAGTTCATGGAACAAAAGAACCATGCATGTACATGTTTTGTTTTGTGTAAACAGTGAAACCACAGACAGTGATGTTTTTGTAATAAAATAGACTAGTCTCACAAGCCCATACCTCCTATCGCATCAGGCGGTATCGCATCAGGCGGTATCGCATCAGGCGGTATCGCATCAGGCGGTATCGCATCAGGCGGTATCGCATCAGGCGGTATCGCATCAGGCGGTATCGCATCAGGCGGTATCGCATCAGGCGGTATCGCATCAGGCGGTATCGCATCAGGCGGTATCGCATCAGGCGGCATCAGAGGTCTGGAAACTTGCCCCAATATAAAAAACTATCATTATTCCACACTGACATGATGAACAAAGGCGCTGATTCCGCAACTTCTCAAATGGCAGACATTGACTTGCTAGCATGGCATTAAAACAGGAAACTGTGTGGAGTATGATAAGATCACTTCTACACAACACCATAACACACCGTGAAGAAATTGTTTTCACAGGCCTTAGTTTATACCGAGATAGACCCAACAAACACAGACAATGGGAAAGGGTGTCTTTAATATAACCACACACTTAACATGATCACCCTATTTATTTACTAACTTTATACAGGTTATAAGTTATTTTAACAATACATCTTTTTTTCTGTATTTCCAAATGGGCAGCAAATGATTGACATTTGGGAGTTTAGTGTGGCCTACAATAATGTATAAAGAGAGAACAATCCAACTACCTTGAACCTAAAGGAAACTTGTCTAAAAGTATTGGCAAAGTATAGGATTGATCTGGATTCCAGGGGTGAGTTTATTTGTTCGAAAGCAAGTTGCGACATCTGCCCAATATCTGTAGCCTATTTTTACAAGCGTTTCACCATTCAAATTCATGACCGTGCAGGCAAAGCTGATGACCTCTCCTACCAAACAAAGGGGGCCCTCTACACAGACAGCTCTAATGAAAACTCCTCTCCATAAATCCTACTCTAGTCCTGGTGCGGTCCACAGTGAAAGGACTAGGATCAGTCTAGCCACAAGACCCCATTAACCCTGGGCCAGCCTCAGGAGCACACTCCATCCAGCCTCTAGAATTCCTCTTTGTGTAAAGGGGTCCACAACTGTGTCCAAAATATGTTGGAGAGAGTGGTGAGTGAGTGTACTGAAGCATTGTAAAGGGGCAGGCTACTGAGCTTAAATTATTTAACAAATGCAATTAAGATAGATGCAGACATCTTTTCTTGCCCCAGTGACAGATATATACATTGAGTAGACCAGAAATGTTTATCTCAGAATCAACATATATTAGCTTCTAGCAAACCAAATAGGCATATATGGACGAACATGCCTCTACAAAGACCTGGGATTAAGTTATGTTGTTTTTTTTTTAATACATAGCCTTGTCTGGATACAGAATGAATAAAAATGAGTCATCAGGCTTAGGCTTATAAATATTGGATGGCAGGAATAATGTTTTTATAAGACGATACAGTATTCTGCATTGTCTGTGTTAAATTGACATGGCGCTGTTAACCCTATCGGAAGTCGTTGGTGTGTGGCTTGTTAGGTTTTAGTAGTAACAGGCTATTTACCCACACTGACACAAAAGTAGGCATTTCAGTGCACATCCGAAAAAAACGATTTTGCTGTGACCAGCGAGCCTGGCAAGAAACGAACAGCAAAGCGCTATGATTGCACCATTACCTCAAAGCTGCCTTCCAGCCCAACAATGACAAGATGGTATGTAGCTATAACAAAGACTGAATTCATCAGGTAATCCCAGAATTAAGGATATTTCGCATTAAAATTAGAGATATACTGATCATATTTTGTTTGTCCGAAACAGGTAAATTTTTGCCTATAATCAGCCTTTATCAATTAATGGCCAATATGTTAGTGTATCCCTATGCTAAATCTTAACTTGGATATATTTTGTTTATATTCTGTAAAATGTAGCATTTAAAGTGTCTTGGAAACAATACAAAAACATTATAATCCTACTTCTTGTGCAGTGAAATGTTTTATTGTTAACCACATCTTAACAGGCTCTTTAGCAATGACTCTGGTAGAGGGCAAATTTGAGTAAATTTATTATTCTAGGCAGGTCATCAAGTTAACTTTTGGTTCATCCAAAAATGTGCCAGGTAGATTCCAAATCTATCAGCTACATACTCACCCAGCCCACCTCACCTCTTTACACAAGAAAAAATAATATTAACAAGTAATCCGTGTAATGAATAACACAGAACACATTCTAAGTATTTCGACAAAACAGGTAACACCAGAATCTATACTAAACCAAAATATCAGAGATTGGAAATGGTCTTGACGCCACTCGCTATCTGACTAGAATCTGACTGTCCAGTAATTTAAACAGCACCACCACTAGAGGCAGGATTATACGCATGCATATTTGAATGAAGTAAAGACTTACTGGGGAGTTATGGTCAATGATGTTGGCCAGGCAGAAATACCATAGACACAAACCCAAGAGCTTGGGAGTTCCCAAGTTCCCCTAACATTAACCCACATTAGCAAACCGTAACCATTGTTTGTAGAAAAGCGACTCCCAAATCCGTATAACTGCATACAAGTCATCAACACTGATATCTCCAATGCAAACTCTCCATACATTACATTCATACGTAAACTAATATATAATTGGCAGTCCACACTAATCGGTAGAGGTGCACATTCATATTCAGTAGACTTCTTTGGCAATTTGTGGGAGAACAAATCCCTGTATGGGGTGTGAAATGTTTAAATAAGCACACTTTTTGAGGCCCCCCAGCCTAACATTAACATTTTTGAATGTCAGGTGGTTTTCCTGGAGGCATTTCCCTGAGCCGATTGGTTTTAAAAATGTTGTAACTAATTGTCTCAAGATATCCTCATCAGGAATTGACATTAGAATGCGAGTTTCTGATCAAATGTTTAGACATGTATGCAAGTCATTTGGAAAGTCAATCAATCATTTCTTATGTAAGGTATGCATCTATATGCAAATTCAGAATACAGTACTGCATATTAGAAAGAAAATCTAATAACCATTCCACATAACGCAGCAGTCAGTACTTTATTTCTAAAAACATCAGTAGAGGGGTGTCACCAGAGCCGGCCCCAAGCGCTTTGCAGGCAGCTAGGATGGTGTCAAGGAGACGAGAGGTGACCATGCTTAGTGTGTGTCTGCTGTTTCATGAAGCCTCGCATAATTCAAACTAAGCACCAACAGGTATTGTCGGACCAATTGCTTCATTTTCAAACCCCACTCAACACCTGTGGTCCAAAAAGTCAACGATGCTAACAAGGACATTCTATTTTAGGACAATATGAACAGCCCATCATCCAATAGATTATTTCCTATACCTTATAGCGGGCATGGCATATCGTCCAAATGCCTGAAGTCTGTTACCAACATGACTCTAACTACACTACAGCTACCTGGTTATCCACATTTGTTCAATTTTGAGATATACTTTCAGTATTGACTCAAATGTACACACTCAAATCAAATGAAACCACAGACATCAGTGCCCAAGCAAATAACCAGTCTCTGTCATTGTTACAAAGAAATGTTATTCTTAAAGAACAATTATATTTAAAAAGATATCTTTGTGGTATCGTAGGATCATAGGTATCGTAAGAGTACAGAAAAGCATTTGTGTCAAGTAGACACCACTAAGTAGACACTAAAACTAGCATTGCAAAACAAAATTCTGTAATTCTAATATTCACAATTTATGAATATTTTGTGGCGGAAAATGACACAGGTTAGTGTTTCACCATTATTCTATACCGGCTGTGAACTAACCACATGACAAATAAGACCTATATTTAATACATGCAGATATGTGCCAGTTTGTTGACTTGATTGGGTGACCACTACAAAGCTATGCATGTCTGTATCAGGAAAAGCAAGCATAAATGATAACATTTTCAATACAAGATACAGAATAGGCAATATCCATATTATATGGATAGAAATTAGCTTGTTTAAATTAGTTTACACCCGTTTTCTCTCCCAAGCCTCAAACATGATCTTCTGATGTGATTTAATTATTGTTGTGGACTACATGTTTGTTCCACAAAATAGAACGTTACAAAAACATTTCCAAACTTCCCAAAGTGAACTGTTGCTCACTTAGTGTCACAAAGTGACTTGCATGCTAACTATCCCCTCTCATTCTAGTTTCAGTGTTGCATAACTCCAGCAATACTAGGACTAGTAGTAAAACTGTCTGCTACGTTTTCCCTCAGGCCTGACACTGAGCAAGGGATAATCTCTCCCTCCTTTAACACATTAGACACACTGGTAACCCTTCCAGATCAAAAACCACTGGATGGGCTGAGTCCAGGTGACACGTAGGGAGCTGCTAGTAACTGCTATGAGGATAGACTCAAGAGGCTAAACCACCTCTTCCCACACTGCCATGGATGAGCAGCAGACTTGGTGATCTCTATCCCTTCTTGGATGAGATTATCCTGTTTAATAGAGCAGCAGGAATAGACTACATTTGGGGGTGGAATTTGGAGAACTGAGAAAACTCTCAACAACAACAAAAAGGAGCAATACAAAAAAGTAAACAAAACACTTCAATCTTTGCTTAATTTATAGGAAACATTTATACATTGATTTGTGGTATAATCAAATCAGGGCAAATCATTTTAAGACGGCTAGTTCCAAAACTGCATACAATTGGAATGAGGATTCCACAGACAATATTATTAATCAAGGCAATACATTTCTCTGGAAATGTCCATTAAGGTGAGTTGACCTTGTTAAACAATCACCAGACTCATTTCATATTATTCAAATATCATCTGAATGGCATTTGGAGCTCATTTCCCGCAGGCCTTTTATTGTAATTAAACACTTGGCCAGGGCTCTGGAATTTAATAGCACAACATTAAGCATGCACTTGACCTTATTAACTATGAGCCTTAAAGGGCAAAAAAATCTAATTTGTTGGAATTTGACAGAATTGTTGTTATATTGACATTTGTTGCCATTATTTTACCAAGGAAGCATTACCAAGAAGTCATTTTTAGTAACAACCTGACAGCAATTACATGTAACTGCCTTGCTCAGGGGTAGAACACAATTATGTTTTAGCTTGCAGGCTTGGGATTAGAACCAACCACTTTTCTTTGACTGGAACAATGCTATTGACCACTAGGCTACCTAACTGGTAATGTGAAATAATGCAAATTTGGCAATTTTGTCAGCATTTTGGTCAAAAAGCTTCTGTTAAGCAGGGCTTGACATGCGAGCAAATTTGCCAGTGGCACAGCAGGTTAAAGCTAATTGAAAGCTGCTTCTAATAAATAAAACACTGAATCAAGTTCAAGATGTGATTGTAATAGTAGTGCCTGAGGAACAAAATACATGGACATAACGATCAGCTGTGGTATATTGGCAATAAACGTCAAACAACCAAGTTGCGTTCAGAACGTGCGATCCAATTTTTTCGCATTCTACTAAGTGGGGGGCACATATATTGTCTTAAGGACAACGGAGTTTGAAATTCGATAGAGAGCAGCACTTATATCGCCCACGATATTTTTGTATATGCTATTGCACGCGTAGCGTTTATTTATTACCCGAAAAACGTGATCTATCCCGTAATCGTCCATTTTTACACTTTGAAAAGGGGAGACAGTCAATAGAAGTGTTTTAACCGTTTAGGACATTGTTAGGGAAAGAACTATCCAGTCCGCGGAACTGCACATAATGTTCCTAGATATTTTAGTTGGTAATTACACTGCCGATAGAATAACTTCATTTTGTTGAAAACAAATAGTTCGTTTAGTTGATCGAGTATGCAATATGGACATGTCCAACATATCAATCAAAACAATCTAGCTAAAGATAATTGAAATCTTTTCAGACATTGAACGCGTTGCTAGCAGGTACCATTATTTGCCCACCCTTGACTTATGGGGCAACTCTAGTTCTGGCATTACAAAATAATAGATGGAGAATCCCAAGCAAAGTAGATATGTTTGAAAATGACATTGGGCTAACAACTTATCAGTTAACACATTTTAAGCTTTAGTAGCGTGGGGAAGCAAGTCAATTCACAGGCAAGTTCTGTACAGCTTTTAACTGTTATTAAGTTCTATATTTCGTATGTCAATTATGCAGTTTTTGCTACTTATTAAAAGATAAATCACGCACAACTTCTGCAGTCGGCACGATTCAAATTAATTGAGGCAACCAGGACCCCGAATAAAGTCAACAAACAACCAACGTGAATCACCGACGCAGTGTTGACAAGCTTATCACACAAAATGAATGTATTGTCGGTCTATATACGTAACTGATTGATTATAACTAGTGCCAACAAGCTATGTAGTTAACCAAGTTAATTAAATACCTTAGCTATGAAGACACAGACAATTTAGGAAACAAGTGACAAAATCGTACCATTAAGACAGCTAATGTTAGCCTGCTTGGTAGCGTTAGGTAGCCGCTGCTACCTAACGCTGCTGTACCATTGCTAGTAGTGCATGGTTTGCTTTCTTATGACAAGGTGTAACTTACAGCTAGTCTTTGCGTTCAAATATGGTATTAAGTAGTTATGTAGTAAGACTCGCGGTATCATCCAGTAAATTACATTGTATATGCTAACTATCTACAGTAGTTGTCTAGTTAGCTAACTAAAATTTTTTATATGATAACATCAAGTATCTAAGTTAGCTTGCTAGTTAGCTGCTAGCTAGGGCTTTTTAGCGCTGTCGCGCTGTGTAAGCTAGCTAACTCAAAGCTAACAAATGATAGTGGTTTGACTAGCTAGCGGTACTGTAGCTTGTTATCGCTGATGAAACAGCAGGCTGCAATTCGGGAAAGACGATAGTAAGCCAACAAATATAGTGACCAGTGTTATTTTACCGTATTATTCCGTTCTTTGTATTTTGCTGCTAATGTAGTTTCCGCTTTTGGTATGGGTTTCCTTTTCCAGAAGTATTCCACATGAAAGAAGAGTTTTCGATCTCATTTGCTCCACTCCTTTCTACTAGCGGCAAATGTCGCGTATACTCTCCCGTTGAACAGTGCTGAAACGCCTCTCTTGATTCAGCCCGTTCGATAGGTTGCATGTTCTCGCGCTCTCTTGCACTTTCCTCTCTCTCAAGCCCACTCATTCAATCATCTAGTACGCCTTTGCCCTATTTAGTGTTTCTCGTGTGGACGTCTATATTGTTGGAAGCCCATACAGAACAAATTGTGAATACAGTGACAAAACAATTCACATGTTTATTTGGAAGATCACAGATTCTCATTCTGTGTGTGTTCCTTGATGTAGATGAAGGTTAGTGACTGTGAATAATCTGGAATCGGTCGGTTCTGTTTCATGTGGGATTTCCAGGGCTGAACCCAAGAACTACTGTCTTATTGTCTAGATTCGGATCCTTACAACCTTATAAAGTACACAGCTAACGTACAACTGACCAACTCGATTTACGAGTTTGATCCATACTTACAAAATATATAAAGTATTATAATATTATAATCCTGGGTTTAGTAAAAGCCTACTGCAATCTGTAGTTTTATTTAAGTTCTCAGTTCTCTCTGAGTTACAGTACATTAGAAAAGTATTTTCTCAGTAATTGTACTTGATGTTATTAAATAAATTAAGCTCAATATCAAAATGTGTAATATCAAATGGGAATATAAGAGTGAAATAATAACAGATTTGTAATAATATGCATGTATATATCATATGTATATTCATACTGTATTTTTATTTATTACATTTACCAGTGTGTGAATTCACACTACACTCTGTAATTATTTCATCCATCTTTAGCAGCAAATGCATCCTGTTGTTGGTCATCAATCCCTCAAATCGCTGCAATAAAATTTTGATCCACACTTCCATGAAACATTTTTTTTAAAGAATGAACTGCCCATTTTAGGTCCACTTGTAAATTGGGTTAAATTCGAGAATTGGACTCTCAAAAGTTGCTATTCAACCATTCTGATGTAGAAATCTATTAGTGACTTCTGTGGAATGCAGTATTTGGTTTTCATCAGACATAACAATTGACATTCCGCAAAACTGAAGTTTGTCAAAATGTACCTTGAAGTATCACTGATGAATCATAAAGACTCCTGGAGGAATGTTTTATGAACAATAACATTTTAACATTAGTTAAAAGTATAATTTGTTAATGACATGAGACATGTTATACCTGGCAAATCTTTCAGTAGTTTCCAGTCACTGCAGCTAAAGGTGATGCAACATTTTATTGAGTAAGAGAAACATGTACAGAAATGCACTTTTAACACATGGACATTTGTAATGGTTGTTAAACGTGTTTTTGCTAATAGTCATGCTTCATCTGCTATCAAGATGCCCTGTCCCCAAATTTGCTATAGAGTGAGTTTACAGTACATTCCTAACTATGTTACTCTCACTCCTTTTGATCTCGCTATACAGATAGCTTCCCCAACCTTTGAGCTCAGTTTAGAGTTTCAGTTATGGCACTAGTGTGACAATGCTCAAATGTACTGTTTCTAACCGTCAAACATCTTCCAACCACAGAAAATTCCTGCAGTTTGAGCTTTACAAAAGATACCCATTTTATAGCCCCATCAGTAACATTTGGAGATAGCGGTGGAGTGAGCTTACAGAATTTTCTTAACTCCATTACACAATGCTGTTTCATAACATTGGGGAAAATAAATAAATAAGCATAACACTTAATATTAGCAGATCCTTATTAAATGCAATTACAATTCCTTACTAAGCAAGAGTTCCCATTAAAACACAGGAAAGAGGAAAGTATGGAGAAAATAATTTAACGGGCATTCCACCATGAAAATCTTTGAAATATTGTGTAGTGGGTGCTAAATACTGTTTCACAGCGGTTTCACTACCAATCTAACAGCACAGTGGTTTGCTGAAACGTATTAGCTTCTTTTCTTACTAATGTTTTAAAACAACTGCCAATTCATCACTTTTGCAATAAGTTTAAACTCAGAACACTTGAACTACCTCAAAAATATTAAAGAAATCACCATAACCTATAATGCTCCAATCTAGGTACATTTGTAATTAAGCTGCAACACGTATTTAAAATGAATTGTACTAATTTATTGTTACACTGTACTAACAATTTTACTGGGGGTAATTCCACACTGTACTTACACTGCAATAGTTTAATTACGCCCATATAGATGAATGAGACTGGTGGCCAGATTTACATCAGAGATATGATTTTTATAGATTAAACGGATGTAAATGTTGCACGTCACCTTCTAAGGTTACACAAGGCACTTTTCTGACATACACTCCCTGTGGCTATTGAGGTCTCAAGATGATGTCTCGCTCAGCGTTTATTGGAGGGGAATGAGCAGTGAAATGGCTAGTCTGTTTCTATAGGTCCTTTCAGCTCCATCAATAGAGTGGTAAAAAAAGAAATAGATTTTCTGGAAAAGCGACTGAAATTCACGCCGCTATCACCAGCAACAGCACTTGTTTAATGAGAATGCGGTATCAGTTACCACGTAAACAACATTCTCAGTGAGGTCATCTTCCAGGGTCATGGGTCTGGCCAATGAGCTGCACACTCACATGCTGCCCCTTATGGCACAGCAAACACTTCCTGTTGGTATTATGCATAGAATGTTGTATTTAAAGTAACATAACATATGTTCTAATAAGGCCCCTAATTAGACGTTTCTTTCCAAAAGCTACTTCCATTAGAATTGACTGACCATCAGAGTATTTAAGTAAACACATTTTTTTAATTACTTATACAGACTTTGCAGACGCGTATGAGATGGATGTAGTTGAGTAGAATGCAGGCTCAATATATATTGCAAGTTCAACCACTTTATAGTCTGTGGAACCAGTCCCAGCTGGTGGTTGCATGTCATTTAACTGAAAATGTGTCGGAGCTGTCATTTGAGGTTGTTCTGTACTAGGCCTATAGCCTGATAATAGTCAGGCAATTGGATACCTGTTCTAAACGGGTGTTCCTCTAAAATGGCTTGCTGAGACAACGTACAAAATATGTTTTAAAAGGTTTTTCATTGGACAATAGAACCATTTAAATTAGGTTTAACCAAAACCCCAAATACTTTTCCAGATCCCTATACAGTTGAAACAAGGCACTTGTGGTTTGGTTACATTGTTCCCTCATGCTGCCTGATGTCACATTTTTAACAGCAGAGTTTATCCTACCTACAATTCAACATCAGACTGCTGCTCTTTTCATCCAGCCTTCACAGAGCAGGAAGGAGCTCTGTTTACTTGTGCTCGGTTTCTAGACCCTGTGTTTGTCTCAATAATCTCTTTCCATCTGTGCAATGCTCAATTAGTATGCTCACTGATAAAGTACAGTGTGTTCAGTTGCCAGTTTTGATTTCCACAGCTGTGCTTTATCAGAAGTAGCAATCTGGATCTGCAGTGTTAACTCCATGTTTGGACAGAGAAAGGTTTCACTTTCATACTAATGTGTCATACGTGTCATACTAATTTTACCCTTCCTGATTAATGTATATACACTGTTTGTTGCTTAGTAAATAAGGAAGAGTGACTGATATATATGGTATACCTTGTTTTTAATGGTTATTATAACAGTGGCACAGCTGAGAGTCACTTCAGTAATTATTTAGATTAGGATTCATCACAGTCATTAGCGAGGCAAATACATGTTGAACAAGTGAAAATCCCTGGGAAAAGAAAGAATGACAACACAAATGAATTAACGCTTTGAGCAGATGGTTAAACCCTGATCAAAAGAGGGTTCTCATTGAAGAAGCTGGCAGCTGGAGTTTACAAGGTTAATTGAGCCCCCCCTCAGCTTTGATGTTGTATTATAACAGTTGTGAATTAGACAATGGATCTTCAGTTTTATTTTCACCCATCTCATGATAAAATCTGTATTAGCATTTAGGAATATATTTATCTGAATAAGGTGTGAGAATGTTGTCAGTATTATGATGTTTATTATGGGCTGTGAAGTCAGGTCCAATTCATTACAACACATGTACGGATTGGAAGCCAAATCTATTTTCATATCGTTATGACATCCTTATTCTAACAAAATAAGGATGTGATGTTTGAATGTAGGTGATGGATTCTTTGTGACATGTTCTTCTATAAATAGCATACGTATAATTACATGCCAAGTTCTTGCTTGGACAGTGATGTACATTTCAGTCCCAGACATAATTCATTCTGCCCGTCCTAAGGATGATTTCAGTTACACACTGTTCACATTTCTCTCTTAGTCACCTTATCAAAATCTGTTGCATGAGATCTGACTATCTCCTCCAATTGAGAAGGTAACCATGAGAGAGGATGCTAGGTGTTTATGAAATGAAGATGTTCCCTTGGTTTTTAGTGTGGTCCCAACAGGTCTAAGATTCTATAACCTTCTATACGGTAGACATATGGGACTGAAAGAGATGAGAAAGAGGGACTGGCAGTAAAGCTGAGAGAGAAATAAACTGAAAGAGATGAGAAAGAGGGACTGGCAGTAAAGCTGAGAGAGAAATAAACTGAAAGAGATTAGAAAGAGGGGCTGGCAGTAAAGCTGAGAGAGAAATAAACTGAAAGAGATGAGAAGGAGGGACTGGCAGTTAAGCTGAGAGAGAAATAAACTGAAAGAGATTAGAAAAAGGGGCTGGCAGTAAAGCTGAGAGAGAAATAAACTGAAAGATATTAGAAAGAGGGGCTGGCAGTAAAGCTGAGAGAGAAATAAACTGAAAGAGATTAGAAAGAGGGGCTGGCAGTAAAGCTGAGAGAGAAATAAACTGAAAGAGATGAGAAAGAGGGGCTGGCAGTAAAGCTGAGAGAGAAATAAACTGAAAGAGATTAGAAAGAGGGACTGGCAGTAAAGCTGAGAGAGAAATAAACTGAAAGAGATTAGAAAGTGTGATGGTTGTGGAAGGAAGCAGACCAAGGCGCAGGAAGGTAGTTTCAAGTAGTCGGTTTATTCCGTACACTACTGACCAACTGGCGTATATAACGCTTCAAATATATAGTCCAACGTACTTTAGGTACGTACACTCAGATACAGCGTGTAGCTGCACACATATCACAAGAAACAATCACGGACACGGAGACGAGA
>JACXGK010009992.1:6298-18896 GCA_016801125.1 Novumbra hubbsi
GGGGGGGGGGGGGGGGGGCATAACCACCTCAATGTTTAACTCACCCCCCCATAAAGGTAAGGTGAGTTAAAGTCCTGGGATCCATTGAGTCAGCCCCCCCTCCCCATATTCAATACAAACCTCCACCCCTGTATTCAGGAAACAGATAAGTGGGTTTTATTTATTTTGGTATTTATTTAAGTATTTATTTGTGCTGCATTGGATTATTTGAGTTTTTAATTTATGAATGTCTTTATTACCCGACTGCTGTAACGCTGAATCTATGGTATTTCTAGATTACTGTATGTACAAAATGTCATAGAAAACAATAAAAAGTATACCTTTTTTCTTGAGCTCATGTGACCGCATCTTTAATTTAGGCTGTTGTGATAGTGTATCAGGGCTACCCAACCCAACCCTGTTTCTGGAGATCCACTGTCCTCCAAGTTTTTGTCTTCAACCCCATTTGTGACTAACCTGATTAATCTTATCATCCAGCTAGTTATTAGAATAATGTGTGTTAAATTAGAGTTGGAGAAAAACCTGCAGGACAGTAGATCTCCAGGAACAGGATTGGGAAGCCCTGGTTTAAATAAATGTTTTACCATTTGCTGTAATTCTTTGCTTGTCCGCCAACTGTCGCCAAAGGTCAGCAAGCAGATGCAAATCAACGCTCAACCCCATTCAAAGATTTCAAGTTTCAGCTAATGCATGGTTGCGCGTGTCAGTGCTACTAGTTTCGAAGATTTAAGGACACATTTAGTTATAAATTATTAAATGAACACTTGGGGACAATTACAATATACCAAGATACACAGAAAATGTATATTAATACAAGATGACGTGTATCTAAAGTGAGTAATGTTTTAGCCTTATTACCTTGTAGTCAGGGTCAAATTGAAACGTGAACATTAAATGCGGAATCCGAGAGTGCGTTGTGTAAGCTGTTCTGTAAAGTGACAACGTGCAGCGATTTGGGTAATAAACGTAATGGGCGCCATATGTCATAAGGCTTCGATAATTAATAGAATAATGATAATGTACGACATTTAACGACGCCTATTAATAAAATAATAATAGGAGTCAATTGGTAAGAATCCCCATTAGCAATTGCACATGCAGCAGCCACTCTTCCTGGGGTCTACATCAAACAACTGACAGAACATATCAGTTATAGACAAGACAACACATTGTTCACTAATTAACATAAAAAAGCAATAGATGTGAAAACAATTGTCAAAAAACGAACAATATTTTTTTTTTTCCTACTTTACAGTTAAATTGTTGTTATTGATATATTTTCTAATCTGAGCGTTACCCAGTTAAGCGTTTACTTTTGTTTATGGCGGAGTCCCGTGAATTGCACACACTGTTGTCTCAGTCTGTCGGATTTTGTTTTATTTTAATCTCTTTCCAGTCTAGGATGTACTTGCTGTGCCAACAGTGAGTCACGAGATTGCCCTTGTTCAAAAATTCCACAGAAATATTTGTATTGCGCAGCGCGTTTGCCACTGCTATCATTTCATACTGTTGGGCTACATTTCAGTTAATGAGTCATTTATGCGGGGAATTATAAATAGCTACATACTCGAATTGAAATATGTATTGTATTTTGGTGGCATAGGAAATACAACGACCGTTATTTAAACCGTCGGATTAGATGGCACGAAGCATGAATGGCAAATGTCCGATTTTAGTGCCGTTCCTCACTCTTTCCATGTTAAGTGAATGGTTGTGGTCTTGGACAAGGCGATCCGGTATTGGATGCTTAAGTTTATGATTATTTATTCATTACGATGTGCGTCATGCGAATATATGAATGATAAAAAAACAGGATTGGTGATGACGCTGGTCTGGCAACGCACAGTAGAACGCACACTGCACAGATTATAGCCAATTGCATCGCAGGGTCTTTTGCCGAGGGAGGGGGGGCGCCCGTCCCAGCCATTGGCAACAGATAGATAAACCAACCAAGCCAGAAACGACATTGTCCGTCTCCTCAGAGCCTGGTGGAGGACATAGCTAGCTACCTAGCACACGAAATCACGTACGTTCTTGGACTTTGACCCAACGATACAAATAGCGACATAAACCTCTCGACTTAATACCTATCATTTTTATTTAACTGTCATCCATGAGATTCTTCAGGCTATCCTTCAAGTGCTTCGTCGACTGCTTTTGAATTCCATCTTCCCAACGTCTGACGCGACGCTTTGTAAATATTCCATCTCTTGAAGGTTCATTAGCTCGTAACGTAGCTAATGGATTAAAAAATAAATATTATTTTTTGGTAACAAGAAGACGAAAAATAGAACAAGAAAGGAAAGACTGGGAACTGTATTGCTTCTCTAGCCCCCCTCTCTCTCTCTCAGGCGCACTGAGTATCTAGCTACATTACTGACCCTGTACCAAGCTAGCTACATTAACGCAGCGGTTGGCTCTAACCGTGGCCACACTAAGCCAGGAAATCTAACCTAGTTAGTGAATCGACCAACATGTCGCCAGAAGTGGAAGAAAAGTCCCCAGGTGAGTGAATAAAAAAAAAAAACAATAATAAACAGTGAGTTACTGTTGTTATAATTAACATTTCTTGTAAATCAGGCCACATTGATGACTTGGATAAATTAAACTAACAAGGCAGACGTCAAAGTTCATATCTTGCCAAGTTTAATTGGCTATTCAATTACCCATTATTGTTTTGTACGTAGCTATTTATTAAACCATTTGCCACTTATGTATGGAAGAGGCAGTTTTAGCTAGCTTTCTAATTATGAACAATATTAAATATCGATGTTTGATAATTAGCCAGTCTCATGTTCATGTTCAGGTCAACATGAATTGCTTAGAAGTACTCTTAATAAGTTATCCTACATTGAAGTACCTGTCAATTTACTTACCTGTCCAGGTATTGTATTCAAATTAAGCAACACATAGCTTAATAATATTTAAAGGTGAACAACAGTCAAATGATCATTTTTCAAGATGGATTTAAATCTTCTTCCATGTGAAAATGTCCATCTTGAAAACTGATCTTTGATTCATAAGTCTAAATAGTAGCCAATTGATTCCAGGATTTTGAAGCAGAATGTGCAATTGCCCTTACTAAATGACCTGCTGCATACCTCATTTTGATTGGTGCTGTTATGTCAGAGTCAATTTCAGACAAGGTGAGATCCCTTTTAAAGAACATGACTGTTACTTTGAACAAACAATTACAAACAACGCTGCAAAAGTCACATTAGGTTGATTGCCCATTAGCTCTGCTTATGTGTTAGCTATTACAGAGGTCTGAAAATTAGCATTCTCATATGAGTTTTCAACATGTGATAGCTGACTGGTTCCCAAGAGGCCAAATAATCATTACCTAAATTACAGGTGCTTCAGTTTTTTTATATATATAGGATTCAATATGATTCATTATATCTACTTCCCTCTTTGCACTTCAGAACTTCCCATACTTTCCATAACCTCTTTAGCTGTATTGTCACCTGGGAGTTTTGGAGCATTATGTAAGTGGCATTTCCTAACAAATGGTGCAATTATCCACTACCAGTATCCTTGAAAGGTCTAGCATTAATTTATGTAAAGAAAAAGTCGCAAATTGTCTTTTCTCATAAAAGGTCATAAAAAGTATTTTAGTTTTGTTCGCATTGTAGAGAGGTGATGAAAAACGTTTGGTTTGTGAACACATTTTAGCCCTGGCTGCAAGCAGAGGTACTACGATTTCATTCATAATGTTCGATATCAACCAGACACACGCTTGGCTGCTTTTCTCCCAAAACCGTTATTCGTATGGTAGATAGAAAGCTAGCTAATATCAAGATAAGTAATTTAGCTAGCTACATGGTAGAGTGGCTGTTCATAATCCCTCGGTTACTATGGTAAAAGTGCAAATTCAATCAGAAGTTTTTGGACAACAGTAACGTCGTTTCGTGGTTACATTTGTGTGAAAGGGAAAGAAAACGAAGACTATTGTGTTTTTTTGCAATACGTTTTTTCCAAACTTGGCACAAAGCAACATTAAATCTGTGGCATCCCACATGAAGTGTGAGAAACACAAAAACGATGCAAAAAGCCTCAACAAACGCCAGGCATTTCTGGTCGTATCACAGACGACTGTCCTGCGGAGTACAGCCCGTAACATGATTGTTAGCGGTAGGCTGTATACTCTAACAACGGTGGGTACCACAGTCGAATTGGTGTCCTTATCAGGGGCGAATATCTGATATCAACTTGGGAGGGAACAATTACATGAAATGTTCTCGAGCTATTACTGAGTGGGAAGTGTAGTGCAGTGCTGTAATGCTGTTTGAGCTTGCGCCTTTGGTTTGCTCGCTACGGTAGATCTGCAAATTAAGCTATTGCGTGGGAACCCAACCAACATAAAACAAACTGACTAGATTACACCCTTGTTAGCTAAGTGCATTGAGTGCCTTTCAGACGAGAGACAAGAACATCTGGCCAGCTAAGGAACACTACATGCATTACGTTGCAAGGTTCTCTCTTCGACTCGAATTCAAACACTCGTTGAAGTTACAGTAGTTAGCTCACAAACGTCAGCTAGTGTGACCTTTAATTTAATGCCCCGAAAATGAAGACTGGTGTTTGTTATAAACGTCTCCTTTTTTGTTAAGCGATAGAAGTGAAAAACGTATTATTCGTTTTAACTACTTAATGAAAGTCAACCACCAACGATAGACACCGTCAGATACCCACACACGTACTGTACCTGCTTAATGTGCGGCTGGGGTGTAATGGATCAAACCATTGTGGCAATGGGCGGGTGTCATAGTCTTTTAATACTTAAAAACGAATTTTAGTCTATAATCAGCAAAATATAATCTGAAAACTATTTTCAGACCTAAATAAAACAAAAAACAATTAATTAAGGCACAATTAATAAAATAAATAATCTTACATTTCAAAGCAGTCAATACCATTTGCTTGCATATAAATCGGTATATATCGGTAATCCATTTTGTTTGCTGATTTTAACACATGCTTACAGCAAAAACCTTGGAGAAGTTAGCAGCATTATCTGTCTTGCTCAGGGACAGAATGTGATCTGTGTTCACAATGTACATAGAGTATGTATGTGTGTGTTACTACAGAGAGATTTTGTGCCTGTGAAAAGTGTGGGTTGAGTTTTGGTGCATATGCAGTATAGTCCAAAACCAAACAATATGTAATTAAAGACAATATTGCAATATTTAACTATCAGTATTTACCCTATTGCTATCTGTATGCAGATTTGGTTGCTGGTTCAAAGCCCCCTCCTGCTGTTGCATCTTTATGTTTGACCATCAGTGACAGGCAGATGCGTTGAGTATGGCTATTTTCAAACCGGCTCCAGTAAATACCAGGGATTATAGCTGCTCAACCCAACTCTCATTGAAACCTGCTATGTCACAGAGCAAATATACATACCAAGCATTTATTCGCGTCAATCCCTTCAACTGCTCTGATCTGGAAAAAACTGCTTTGCTAATGTGCGTCCGGATCAGAAGCACCTTAAAGAAGGGCAGAGAATGTCTTTCTGCCTGATTGTTTGTGTGACAAAGAGTGAGTGGGGGAAACAGGGAAATGAAAGCTTTGTGTTTGTTAAGGGGGTAAGATCGTCATCTACGGCGGGCATATTGTAGTACCGCAGCACATAAATCACTGCTTTACAAGGGGGGGGGGGGTTGTAAAATATGCTGACTGGTCAATCACCAGTGATTTGGAATGAGAGGGTTATACAGAGAACATGGAAAAGACAGGTGGAGAGTAGGTGCAAGAATCAAGCCAATTTTATATGTATAAACCGTACAACAGGCTTTTATCTTTTACAGCGGATGGTAAATATAGGCCTAAACTAAGCCTGCCGACTAAAGAAATGATGGGTCAGGACTGAAGGTCATACGCTTAGAGGTTAGCATACTCATTCATGTTTTTATGTGCACGTGTAATTGGCAGGCCACTACCATTGTTTTATGTGTTCAGCTTTGGTAGTGATAGAGAGCTAGAAGAGTCAGGGTTTCCGTCATACCTTTCTGGCTGGTGGCACCGGTTACACTATTACATTTTAGTAGATTGCGCTCCAATAGGGACTGGCTGTGTCGCATCATGCAGTGATTGTAAGGACCGTGAACATAAACCTCCCTGTGGTAGCCGTGAACATAAAGCACAGAAACAAGCAGTAATATATGTATCCACAATGATTACGAAAAACTCCCCAGGAAGAAACCTAGAGAGGAGCTGGGCTCCGGGTGTGGCCAGTCCTTGTGACTATGCTTGATGGAGATAATAATAGAACATGACCTTTTAAGGCTAGTCAATGGTGTAATAATTAGTTTATTTGAATCTGGTGTGAAAGCTCTGGTGCACTAGCAGCTGGCGGCCCCAAAGTTGTGGTCTGAGATCCGTTTTCATCCATACAGAACCAGAGTAATGATTACCAGTAAGTGTTTCAATTAGCATGCCTTTGTATTCAAACATTGATTTGGCTTGATTTACTTGGAGTTCATCGTTAACTTATTTTCACACAAATATCTACATTTTCAGCTAATGATTTCAACTAGTGACATTTAGTTATTATGTTATATATTCAACAGCTGTTAGATTGGATTTAACAATGTAAAAGCATACACTTATTTATTTTCTTGTTTATAAATGTAGACTGTCTCAAAATCTGCTGCTGTCTTTTTAAGACTGAGCCTTTTTAGAAGAAGTGATATTGATATGTCAGTCTCAGTGTGGTAGCCAAGAGGAATGCTAGGTGTTTTTTTGTGGCGTTGTAGACTATCAACCATAGCACACAATGTTTCCCCGTGCCAAGTAAGACAGCTGAGATGGTAGCCTCTGATTAAAAATGCAAGCTATTTCCTCCAACAAATCAAGAGAATGTATTTTGAACATGTTTTATGTTTAACCAGAAACAGGATCCAAGATTGCTCATATACTTGTTTTTGTGTATTGGCTTAGGGCTTTTCACCAGAGCTTTTAGGAACATGAAATAAATGCTAGATTGCTAACTGCGAATGATCATGTTGTTGTATAGAGATGTGAGCTAATCCATTGATATACCCTATCAATGTAATGTAAATGTAATATGCTACAACAACTTTCCAGTGCTATGCTATTGCTATGCTATGTGCTGTGCTATTTATTACTAATTGCACTTACCCCTCCTCCCTGGTGTGTTAAAACACTACAGCCTGGGGGGGGGGGGGGCTGACATTTATGTTTTTTTAATACACAATCCTCTTCTTTCTGTAACGGAAGCAATAGTAGTTCCAATTAGTCTTAAAACCTGTTCATCTTGTCCGTGTTATTTTTGATCTTGTTATTTCATTTATGCGAATGCATTTCTCTCCAGTCACATGGTGTGGAAGGGGGGGGGGGACGGCCGCACAGCAGCTGACAGCCAAACGAGGACAGCAACTTCCATGCGGTTTATTTTTGGTCAAATGCACATGCGACTGTTTCTCCCGCAGCCTGGAGACCCTGAGATACAGCAGCACAGAGTTCTAAACACCCGTTAATAAACACCTCATTTAGTACAAACACAGGCATTGGGCTCTGACTTTTACAGGATGTTGTGAAGCACCGACTCGCTGAACCAACTCTGTCCTCACCATGTAACACACACGGAACACACCTCCTGCTGCTGCCCCATAGGGCCCTCTGTGCTGGCGGCTGCCAGAGGGGAATGAAGGAGACGTGTGTCCTCAGTTGAATGGAGAGCAGGGGGTGGGGTATGTGAGTCACTATGGCTTTGGGTGCGTCCGCTCTGATGATCACTTGCGTAATTTCCCATATTCAGGGGTGTTTACACTTTTGCGGCTGGAACATTTTTGGTTGATATATCATGTGCCTTTTCATCAACCTTTCTTTCTATCCCTTTTTCATCTCCTACCCCCCCCCCCCTCCCTGTCTCCACCCGCACGCAGGTGATGTGCGTCTCTCCCAAATGGAAGCAGGGATTCCCACGGAGGGGGAGGGCGGTGCGGCTCGCCCCCTGGTCTCCGTGCCCGGCATCGGGGCGGGGGGTTGCCAGGGAGGGGGAGGACAGACTCAGTCTCTACCTCTGGTCCCGGCCACGCCGGCACCGTACGTGGAGAGGGAGACGTGGACCCGGCAGATGGACTTCATCATGTCCTGCGTGGGCTTCGCCGTGGGCCTGGGCAACGTCTGGCGCTTCCCATACCTCTGCTATAAGAACGGCGGAGGTGAGCTTGCGACAGTCATTACACAACAGACATCACACACGAACACACCTTTAGCATGCCGACACCAAAGTCACACACACACGCCGTCACACACTTCAATCGCAAACACACGCGCTGACACGGTCCCCGGACTTTATGACTCTGCCAAGCATTGTTTTATGCAAAACAGGCAGTTGAACTGAAATGCCGGAGGCAGTTGGAATTAGGGAGTTGGCGGGAAAAGAGAGAGAGAAACGAGGAGGAGCAATGGAGGGAGAGGCAGTGCCTGCATGGCCAAATGCACGTAGCCCCAGTAGCAGCACTTCCCTCCGCATGCTGCTGTCACTCTGGCGCAGTCTGCCCCCCCCCACAGGAGCTACGTCATGAAGGCTGCTGCTTTAAGTTTGTCGCTGTGTATAACACTCCTCCTTTCCCTCCACTGTAACCTGTGCTGTCCACCTTTAGCCTCTTTTTCTTATCGCTCTGTTCCAATCTTTCAGCCTCTATTACTTTTATCGGATGTTTGAATAAAAGCGTGAGTGTTTTGGCAGTTTCCCTCCCCACCTCTCCCCTCTCTATGCTTCTCAGTGTGTGCTCGCTCGCTCTCCCTCCCTCTATCACGCCGTTTCTCCCCCGTATCTATGTGTCTTGTGACCCATGACTCTGATATCCACCTTCTCATATGGCATAACAATGGGCTGCCTCACACAGTCTCCTGCCCTGCACACAAAGGTGCATTCTCCCTCTCCCCTCTCCTCTCTCCCCTCTCCCCTCTCTCCAGTAAGTGTCCTGTGGCCGTCCTTCCCTCTGTCAGCAGTGCCACTGCGGCGCCACGCTTGGTGTCCTTGACCAGCCCCGGCCAGGGGCCGTCTGGTAACACAACGTGGGATAGGACTGGGTACTGGGCCCCACAGGCTCTCTGGTCTGTTCCTCCCTTCTCAAACGCCACAGATATTGGACTGACTTCAGTGGCGGTTGTTTTATATTTACCTCTGCTTTTTATTTTAAGTAGCCTATAGCCGATATTTTGGCAAACGTTGTCATGTTAAATGATAACAAGAAAGTGCTGTCTTATTTGTTTGTTTTTGTCTCAGACTTTTTGATCCTCTTTTCAACTCATTCAGTCTTTTTTACCCCCCTCTCCCCTCCCTCGCTCTCTTCTCTCTTCCAACACTTCCTTATATGGCTCCTTATATGGCTTCGGCTGTCGGATCTCACACCGTGATTCTAGGGGAACAAGGGAGAGAGAGAGGGAAGAGAAATAAAATGAGATTGTGTTTCCATGTGTCTCAGATCCCTGTTGCCTTTTGTTCATCCCGCCTCATTGTCCAATGTTCCAGTCCATCTTTTGCTTGTTACATCCTATTTCTTTCCGCATCCAAGCAGCCAGTCTCCTCCCTGCGCCATTCTCATGTGACTCCTCATCATTTGTAACCCTTTCCTTCTAAGCATTGGTACGTTCTCTGTATATGATTACATAATACCAGACATACTTATGTCTGATTTTAGGCAGACATTCTGTTTATTTTGTCATAACACCTTCCATTTTGAAAAGATGTTTTTGCTAAGATATATTTGGACAAAAAAAGTTATCAGCAGTAAAAGCAGCTAAACAAAATAGTAAAGAGGATTTAGTTCAGAGATTTCATATAGCTGTTGATCAGATTTGTTTCTTGGCTCTCTTCTGAACTGCACTACCGTTGAAAAGTTTATAGTCACTTAAAAATGTTCTTGTTTGCAATAGAAAAATAACTTTTTGGTCAAATAAAATAACATCAAATTGATCTGAGATAATGTTGTAAATAACTGCTGTAGCTGGAAATGGCAGATTTGTTTTATTTATGCAATATCTTCACAGATGTATGGAGGCTCGTTATCAGCACCCATCACTCCTGGGTTCCAATGGCATATAGTGGTTGCTATTTCAAGTTTATCACTTTAAAAGTTTAACTGATCATTAAAACATTTTCAATTATGTCAGCACAGCTGAAAGCGGTTGTACTGATTAAAGATGCAATGAAACTGGCTTAGTTGAGTATCTGTAACGTTGGCAATTGTGGATTTGATTACTGGCTCAAAATGTCCAGAAACAAATATTTTTTCTTTTTGAAACTGGTCAGTCTATTTCTGTTTTGAGAAATGAAGGATATTCCATGCAAGAAATGGACATGAAACTGAAGATGTACAACGCTGTGTACTACTCCCTTCACAGAACAGCTAACCAGAATAGAGAAGATTAGTGGGGGGTCCCTCTGTACTGGGTGCTACTGAGCAGAAGGACAAATCCATTATTGTCTAGTTTGAGAAACAGACACCACCCAGGTCCTCAACTGGCAGCTTTATTAGATAGTACAGGCAAACACCAGTGAAGATGCAACAGGATGCTGGCCTTCTAGGCAGAGTTGCATATCTCAGACTGGCCCATAAACAGAAAATATTAAGATGGGCAAAATAACTCAGACACTGGACAGAGAAAGTTTGGGAAAAATACGTGTTTTGGACAGACAAAGTTTAAGGCGTTCGATCATTAAGAACTAGTGAGAGGCAGACCAAATGAAAAGATTCTGATTGAGTGCTTGTCGCCATCCGTCCAGCATGTTGAAGGCAGTGTGATGGTCTGCGGGTGTCACGGTGTGTGGAATACAAATACATTTATTTTCAAAAACAAAAGAACACGAACTGTACACAGAGTAAATTAAAAGGCGCTAAAACGCATAACCCTAAACAAGACGAAACCCCGTGACAGGCCTTACATTTAAGCATGGTATCCACAATGAACCACACCCAGTGACAGAACAAAGGAACCCATATACACACCACATCAACAAGTGACAACAGGTGCACGTAATAAGCTGCGGTGTCAAAAGTGTGCTTCAAAATAAAAGTGCTCCCCAGCATACCACTACCTACCGGCACCATGCTACCCTAGCGCTACAGCGGGTGCTTTGGTGGTGGTAAAGTGGGAGATTTGTCAATGGTAAAAAGTATCTTGAAGAAGGAAGGCTGTCACTCCATTTTGCAATGCAATACCCTGTGCTTGGTGCAATTTTCTCCTACAACAAAACAGCTCCAAACTATGAAAGTACTATTAAAGCAAGAAACTGTCAGCTGGTATTCTATCTATTATGGAGTGTCCAGCACAGGTCCAAAGTGACCCGAATGTTTGAACAGTTGTGTACATCTGGTTGATGTTTATTACAACAAGCCTGCTACACAGGACAATAGTTGATACAAAACTAAAGTCCTTTCTTCCATAAAAAGTCCCATGTAAGGAATACACTCAACATAATAGCTACAAGCAAAGAATCCACCCATGCACTTTCACTATTACTAGGTATGTTTTTCTTTCATTCTCTTCCTATGTGAAGGACAATGGCAGCTACTCATGCCCAACCACTAAAAGGATTGAAACACAAATAGCCTTGTCATTTTCCTTTCCCCTGGCTCAATACATCTATATCTTTGACCTTGTCCACCATCCTCCTCATGTCTTTCCTTCATTCTGTCTCTCCTCCTTCCTCCTCATGTCTTTCCTTCATTCTGTCTTTCTCCACCATCCTCCTCATGTCTTTCCTTCATTCTGTCTCTCTCCTTCCTCTCCTCTCCATTACAAGCAATGCTAGAACGTTTTGCTAATGTTAGTCAGCTCTACTTCGTTACTGCGTTATCGCTCTCACTTTGTCTCTTTGTCTATCAATACTTTGATTTGAGGGGTTAATTAACAGGGAGGAAATGTGTTCACATTTCCAATCAAGTGGAGAATAGGTTTCCATGGCTGTCTATATTGTATTTGTTAAACACTGTACACATGTACCTAGCCTATATCTGCTCTATGTGTCATGTTATCATTGTCTATTATAATGAGATGTTTTTGAGTAGTCTGTTAAGTTGTGTTGTTAATTGGTGTATGTGTGTGTTCTATGTTGCAGGTGTGTTCCTGATCCCCTACATGATTTTTGTGTTCATCGGAGGAATTCCTGTGTTCTTCCTGGAAATCGCTCTGGGACAGTTCATGAAGCAGGGAGGCGTCTCAGCGTGGAACATTGCCCCTCTCTTTAAAGGTGCTGGAACAGGCTGGCATATAGGGTGGATCATATATCATATAGGGTGGATCATATATCATATAGGGTGGATCATATATCATATAGGGTGGACGGTAGAAACCATATGCCGGTATATTTTGTGCCGCGGTTTAGGTTAAAGCATTTGCTCATGCTATATGTAGCACAGGATGGATTTGCCCATGCCATATGTACTGTGCTATGGATTTGCCCATGCCATATGTACTGTGCTATGGATTTGCCCATGCCATATGTACTGTGCTATGGATTTGCCCATGCCATATGTACTGTGCTATGGATTTGCCCATGCCATATGTACTGTGCTATGGATTTGCCCATGCCATATGTACTGTGCTATGGATTTGCCCA
>JACXGK010009993.1:0-12509 GCA_016801125.1 Novumbra hubbsi
GTTGGAGTTAAAGCCTACAGGAAGATAGATCTTCAGGAACAGGGTTGGAGTTAAAGCCTGCAGGAAGATAGATCTACAGGAACAGGGTTGGAGTTAAAGCCTACAGGAAGATAGATCTACAGGAACAGGGTTGGAGTTAAAGCCTGCAGGAAGATAGATCTTCAGGAACAGGGTTGGAGTTAAAGCCTGCAGGAAGATAGATCTTCAGGAACAGGGTTGGAGTTAAAACCTACAGGAAGCTAGATCTTTAGGAACAGGGTTAGAGTTAAAACCTACAGGAAGATAGATCTTCAGGAACAGGGTTGGAGTTAAAGCCTACAGGAAGAAAGATCCCCAGGAACAGGGTTGAAACTGTTATCCGTCCCAGGCTGTTGATCTCGGTCTGTCCACCTCCTTTGCTTCTCTCGCAGCCAAGCCAACCAAACTCTGCATGCCCTAACAACTGGTGCCCCTCAAGACAAAATGTAACACAAATTCACTCAGGAACAGGTAACTATTCAGATGATGATGACCTGGGCAAACCCCTTTCTGCCTGGATGCATAGATTTAATGTCTGTGCATTTATTCAGTAGGATATTCTATTTTTCCTCTTTCACACCTGTGTGCTGTGATCGCACTTCTATTGTAGTAATATACAATATAGACTCACCTCATATTTAGAACCTGCGTGTCCTGTAGAAATATAGAAAAACATCAATGTAGATATACCTACTCCTCCTCGTGCTTTAGGATGCTAAAGCCAGCTCACACTATTGGTGTAGTTCTACGTATATTTCTGTGTAGAGAGTTGACCATCTGTATATTAATATTACATTATATATACAAATGTAGAAAGCTCTGAAAAACATTACGAGACCACTGCACCGTTTTCTTTCCTTCCCAAAAAAGTTGAAAAGGAACGTTTCAAGTGAGGAACAGAAGGGTTCAATTGAAGAGACCACTGCAAATTGAACCCACCAGTTCCTTACTCAAAACTTTCTGTTTCAACTTTGTTGGTCTCATATTGTTTCCATAGCTGTATATATTTATAAACCGGTTGGTTTAAAACCTGAATTCTGATTGGCTGATATTTGTGATGTAGGCAGACATATACCAGAGGTGTGACGTCACATGACCACTGCTCTAATTGCGTTGGTAACCGGGTTATCAGACCAATGAGGCATTCTGGGTTTTTGTGATGTACTGCCTCTTGGTTCGAGTATCGATATACATGTTAACATACGTCACTGGGTGCAGCTATTGTTGTATTAACTTTCCCCTTCATTCTCCTCTGTCTGTGTGCGTTTGTTTGTGTCGGTCTATAGATAACCTGTGACCCAAACCCTGACCTCTAACCTCTGCACCCCAACCCCCACAGGTATCCACCCGGCATGGTCGGCATGGCTCCCGGGGGGATCCCCGGTGGGCTAGAGGGCATGGCGCCTGGCGGGGTACCCATCGCCCACTCCCTGCCCTCCGGTACCCACCCATCCCAGGCACCCTCGCCCAACCAGCCAGCCTCCAAGCACGGGCACGGGGAGGGCCGAGAGCACCTGACCGAGCAGTAGCACCCCCCCCCAGACCGCCCGCGCAGCAGCCAGACCAGCCGGCCGGGGTGGAGGAACGCAGCCACAACGCTCTGGACTCCACCCGGCCGAGACTCACAACCAAATCCCACCAACCAACCAACCACGCGACAGACGGTAGCGAACAGATGTGGGACCCAGGAGGGTAATGGAACACGGCTGACGGGAGCGTATAGGAGTCACAGCCGACCGGGGGATGAAGAAGCAGATTTCTACTTAATAGCGTTTTAGTTTTTACTCTCTTGTTCGTTCTTGCCGTCTCTCTGGGTTCAGTAACAGACTTCCTCCGAACTCTGTGTTGTTTTATTTCTTGAAAACAACCCATTTGGTTTGTCGCGAGGTTTCTCCCGAGTCTTGGGGTACTCGGATAATGACGAGCAGACGGCACTTAGTCCCCACCGACACCTCAGATCACCGGAAGACGTCCTGCTTCCTGACCAATGGGAGAACCCCAGAGAAAACGTTGACATCATGTGATACTGGACCTCACCCCCCTCCCCTTTAGATATTTGTGTGTGTTATAAGCTCTACTTTAGGTCTATTCTGTATTACATACCTAAAGACAATATTTTTCTTTTGATCTTCAGTGTAAACGGCAGAATTTAGACAAAAAAAGTAGAAACCATATATATTTATCATTCATCAAACCCAAAGGAAGATAATTACGAATTGCTTCATCATCAGTAACAGTAATCTATACAAGTGAACTTTAGCCCTTTCCTGACCAGTTCTCCTGCTGTGATACAAATCTTTTGGGGGGGGGTTTCTTCAGTTTTAAATGTTTGTCAGCAGAGGGAGCTGTGGCACAGCTGAAGGTTGGTGGAAATCAACCAACTAGGGTTCCAGCTGAAATGCTGTTTTCTGCCTTTAGCCACAGAATCTCTTAAACACCAACGTTTGGTTTTACAAAGAGGGCCTGTGTTTTGCGAAATACTGACAATACACCAATAAGATATTCTTATAAAGGCCTGTTTTCAATCCCATCTGCTATAGATCAGTGCCTGACAAAATGTATTTATTTAGGACCAGGATTAAAATAGTAGTCCGTATTGTCCGTGACCGTCAGGTTGATCAGCTCCTACTGACTGTAACCCTACGAGGTACTTTTACCTGATTCACCAGGGTTTAATGTTATTATACCACCCGATGATGCCCCTTCCTTATTGGTCAGGAAGACCACATCCTGTGCCGCTGTCAAGACCGAGGAAAATGTTATTCACTCAGTAGGTGTTTGATTTCTCCCACAGTTGTTTTTGCAAGTGAGCACAGTATTCGATTTGTTCACAATCACAATGAAAGTATCTGTGTGTTTGTCTCTGAACAAATGAACAAGTCTACACCGACTCGCTGACTGTTTCACCCATTGGGCGGTTTGGTTTATCTCCATTGATTGACTAATCAATAGATCTCTGTGATCAGGAAAGGGTTAATGCTGATCTTCGCTCCTTTATTACTCAGGAAAACCCTTTTTGCAGCTGTTATTCCCCCCCCCCCCACGTTTCTTTTGACTTGAGAAAGATTACCAATATCTGGGTTGTTTCCAGGATCGCTTGTCTTTTCTCGTTATTCGTTTGTCATTAACCCTTCAGCTGTGGTATTTTTATATAACAAGGCGTGTGTCCCGTTTGGTGTTTATGCGTTTTGCAGAGTCCTCTTAGATTTGTATTACTGCCTAGTTCAATGTTCCTGTAACCATAACCTGTGTTGACCCTGTTCCTCCACCTCTCCGTCCTCCATCCTTCTACCTCCAACCCCTTCCTTTCCCACCCTCCCATGCTCCCAAACTAGCACACTTTACCTCCCCTTATATATTTTTCGTTGTTCTATTGAAGGCTCATCGTTCTTTGGGGGGGCCGTTTACCCTTTATGATGAAATGGGAACCTGAATGCCGATTGGTTGACAACCATTAGTTATTTGCGATAATCCACGGTGATGCCTGTTGACAGATCCATTTTAATTAACTCTGTAAGAGCAATAGAAAACTTCTTAGTTTCCCGACCACGGTAAAAAAAGAGACATCTAGCCAGCAGTATGTTTTCTTTTTAGTGTGAGTATTTGTATTTGTTTCTTGTACAAGGTGTGAAAATTTAGCATTCAGTGCAGTACAAATAAAAATATACAATTCTGTGCTGTGTGCGTTCCTGGTCATCCTGTACACCTGAAAGACAGTAAAACACTACAACTTCATCCCAAAATGGAAAAATGACATTTGGGATCAGAGTAAAACTATTCATATCTCACAGAGCTTACAAGCGTTGGAATAAAACAAATGATCCCGCTCAGACACCGAATTGCAGTCACCTACCTGGTAGCTGCAACATGAACTTCATATTCCTGTCAGCAGGGGGCATCTCCTCCTCCAAGTATGAATTGCCCAAATAACCAAGGGGGTGTCCAGAGACACCATGTTCCTTTTCGCATTGAGAGCCAGATTTCTCTGCCTATTTTGCTGAACGATAGAAGTTTCCCCTCCTTGCCAACTCTGGGATTCAAGACGTGATAAACCTGCTGCAACGTAGTCCAGGATACTCCCAATTTAATTAACTGCTTCCCTCCTCCCAGGAATTAAAAACAAATCCACACATTTTACCTTTTTATATGTATATCACTTTGAATATTTGGTATTAACACAAGACCCTTGAAATAGCCTATTTGGGCGTACTTATCTCCCTTCTTGGATGCCCAGTGGTTAGTGATTAAATATGCACTCCTGTCATATGATTGCCCGACCGATATCTCTTTTCAGCCAAGTACCACTCCCCAGCGAGGGTGAACATGTGACAGAGGACACCTTCAAAGGATTGCTAGATTGAATCCCCAATGAGAGGCAATCTGTCGTTCTTGTCACAGCAGTTAATTGGAATTTCTCCAGGGTTGTTGCTGATAATAACAACGCATTCTTATCCATCCTCTCCTGGTGAAACAAGGGAAACGCACCTGATTGACAGGTGATGTAGAGCCCAAACCCTCGCCCAGATGAATAATCACGGTCCACTTGAATCAAATCCCCCTTGCGACATAACGGTGGAATGCGCCATGCTACCGAGACAAATGGGCATTTACTCGGTGTCATTCAAATGAATTGAGATGAAAATCATATTGAACGGCTGCCTTTTATAACAGATTCTACTTTTTTACACTTTTTGGTTCCTTAATTCCAGAAAACGGCTTCCTAAATGGACCCTGAACTCTAACAGGGTAGAATATGACAGGGGACACAACCTAGCCAAATGTGTGCTTCCACTAACGATAACTTTAAAGATACACAGTTAAGAAAAAACTATGCATATAAAAAGAGACGGTTCAATGAGTGAGTTTAATTAATGTTAATGCCTATTAGGAAACTGAATGTTTGGTTTGTTCTACATTTCTCCCTAAACACTTTATCCAAGCATAGATCACTCCCATCCAATAAAACATCTTAAAATACATCATAAAGAACAAATGTCAGTAAACTTGTGCAGGGTTTTTCCTCACATAAAGTGAATGTATTTTTTAGTGCAACATAAAATTATTCTTCAAGATCCATTAATCAAACAAATACACAGAAAAAAAATACTGTCAAAGTTCCAAAATACAGTCAGGGCAGAATAAAGTAGTATTAAACGCCTTCACCTACACACTCGCTCTTAAATAAATAGTTTAGCCATTCAACTTTTTAAAGGATTTCGCAGATGGCTTGAAATAATAAGGAATAAGCGATCAAGAAAAATAGATTTTCTTTCTTTTACTTTATATAGACACACACACGCTGGGATCATACGTATCCCTAGTTACGCTCTTTTAGCTTTAAGCAAATTCCATCGGCCACAACAGTTCTCTAAATAGAATGATTTAATGAGTGCCGCTTTCTTAAATATAACTATAGCCTCCTAAATATACTGGTACTAGATCACGTTCAAAAGGGCACCCTATTCCCTACAGAAAACACAACTTTGGACCTCAAGCAGTATGCTATATAACGAATAGGGTGCCATTGAGTGTGAATACCTCCTCTCTGGGCTGGGGGAGGTGGCGACAGGGGTAAACACTTCGAATAACAAAATGTATATGATATAAAGGCAAAGAAAACGGGGGAAAGACTTTGGAGAACAACGGTAAAACAATGTTCTTCGTTGGTAGAGGTCTGTAACAGTGGAATCTCAGTGAAGATCCCAGTCGTTGACTTAGATGCTGGTATATTGTTTTCTTCCTGTTAGTGTACATAATGTATAGAACACATGCATTATTAAGGATCAAGATTTACACTTCGCGGGAGGAGGGAGGAAAACCCTCATATTCTGAGGACGATCAACATTTCACCAGCTAGAGTTCTTTATCTGAAATAACAAAAAGGTAGCTACTATTTTTCAGTATTTGGAGAATGACAATCTTGTCAGTTGAAGTCGCAGAGGCCTGCTACTCTCCGAATGTCTTCCAAATCGTTCCGGGAGATTCTAGAATGTCCCAAGTAGTGTTCTTTCAGAACCTCAGTTCAGTGCTTCTGAGATGACGGAGTGGATGACCTCTGAACTCTGCGTCCGCCCCCTAGTTGTCGGGTGGCCTATAGCCCGGTGGGGTCCAGGACACGTCCTCTGAGTTGTCGGAACGTTGCTTCACTCCGAGACGAGGAGGCACACTGCCCATCTTCCGAGTCCCATCCTCCATCTTGTCCTCCGCGAGGACGCGATGTCGGCCGCCTCCTCGTCTCCTCCAGCATCCTCTTCAGAGTCCGCCACGTGTCCCTCCCTCCTCACTTCACTCGTCCTCGTCCTCCTCCTCCTCCTCGCCGTCAGAGAGCGAAGCGCAGGGGCGTATCTGGCGGTATCCGTCCAGCCACTTCTCCACCATCTGGGTGACCAGGGGGTGGTTGCGTCGGCGGGAGGACTTCTGCATGGCGGCCAGCATGCCTCCCTCTGTAACACAGCAGTCCAGCCACTCCCTCAGCAGCTTCTCCTGCTGCTCCTCATTACCCATCTGGGGGGAGAAGAAGGACAAAGAACAGAAGAGATGAAAAACATGATACATTACAGTCACTCTTTAAATCCCGTCAGGCCCACCAGTTTAAACCCCGTCAGGCCCACCAGTTTAAACCCCGTCAGGCCCACCAGTTTAAACCCCGTCAGGCCCACCAGTTTAAACCCGTCAGGCCCACCAGTTTAAACCCCGTCAGGCCCACCAGTTTAAACCCCGTCAGGCCCACCATTTAAACCCCGTCAGGCCCACCAGTTTAAACCCCGTCAGGCCCACCAGTTTAAACCCCGTCAGGCCCACCAGTTTAAACCCCGTCAGGCCCACCAGTTTAAACCCCGTCAGGCCCACCGCTTAAATCCAAAGCGCCACAAATAATCCATACCTCTTGCGCAGACAGGAAGTGTACATGTAGCAGTTTCCTCTCGCTGTCCACCAGGGGCAGGAAAGTGACTGTGACGTCATCGTCAGTGTTGAGGTTGGCGCCCGCGCCGCGGTTGTCGTAACCGTCGTTCTCCATGGCCACCAGGGCTGAAAAGTGTCCCCGTGTGTAACCCAGGGCGATGGGACTCTTCCAGCAGAAACTCTGTTCCCAAAGCAGAGGAAGATACACTCCTGGAGACAGACAACCACATGACAACATTATGGAAGGGACAGGAACAAACATTACCGAAGGGACAGGAACAAACATTACTGAAGGGACAGGAACAAACATTACCGAAGGGACAGGTACAAACATTACCAGAGGGACAGGAACAAACATTACCGAAGGGACAGGAACAAACATTACCGAAGGGACAGGAGCAAACATTACTGAAGGGACAGGAACAAACATTACCGAAGGGACAGGTACAAACATTACCGAAGGGACAGGTACAAACATTACCGAAGGGACAGGAACAAACATTACCGAAGGGACAGGTACAAACATTACCGAAGGGACAGGTACAAACATTACCGAAGGGACAGGAACAAACATTACCGAAGGGACAGTTATAAACATTACCGAAGGGACAGTTACAAACATTACCGAAGGGACAGGTCCAAACATTACCGAAGGGACAGGTCCAAACATTACCGAAGGGACAGGAACAAACATTACTGAAGGCACTACAATAATGCTGAATTAAAATCCCCTCCTGAGAAACAGGCACTTTTTGACCTGTTAGTGATTAGATTTTTATGTCTCAAATGTGTTTATTACAAAACATTCATTTAGTTAATACTACGTTTGCATATTTCATTTAACTAAGACATTCTCCCATTGTGTTTCAACGTGTTATGTATGACTGGCTCTTGTCTGACGCTGGTTGTCTGAATCAGCGACAGCCCGGGAATATATAGAAGCCGTTAAGGCCTCCAACCACCCTGTTTGGAAGAGGACACCACACGTCCCACCTGCCGCCGCTGAAACCACCCCAACAAAAGCCTCTCATTACCGCCCCTCTCCCAGCAGCCTGTGCTGCCCCGTCACCATGAACACACAGGCAGACGGAGCTGAGGGGAAGGCGGAGCAACGGAGCCCGCATCACGCAGCCCGGCCCCTACAAGAGCCTGGAACCGCGCGACACCGGAGCTCCCCTTTCAGGAGTCAAATGACACAGAGGGGGACCGGTGGACTCGGGGCCGGGGCCCGTGGTACCGCCGGGGAGCGCGCCCCTTGGGGCGCTGTGGAGGGCCTTTGTGTGGAGGAGCAGTGGTGCAGCTGTGTAGTGTACCCTGGTATACTGGTTTGACCCCCACTCCCTCCCCCCTCCCCCTCACAGTAGCTGGCAGCTGCTCCCACAGGAACTCGACACCCGGGTGGAAGGTACGAAGTGAACTCAAAGAATTGACACTGAGAAATGCTTTAGGTAAACCGGCTCGGTTTTTCAGCACTTTGCATTGTTAATTACACAATGACTATGGGGGTGGAAGTGTAGACTGTCTGCTGTTATCATTCCAGCTAGTTGTGTACAGTGTCCCCGGGTTAGAGAACCAAAAGCCTTGGCTTCCCAGCGGTTTCTGAGCAGGCAGGTGTTGATGTTTGCATTGTGCGAAAGAGCCGCCAACGTTGTTTTCGGAAAATGGAAAACCGATATATAAACGTAAGTCACATGTTGTGACATTTGAAATAAGTAATCCAAGAAGGGCCACAGAAATGGAACCGAAAAGTCATATAAATGTTAAATAAAAAAACCTTTTCAAATTGACAGGATAGATAAACCTCTGCATCCGTATCAAGGAGAAAATTACATTATTATAATATTTATATATATATTTATTTATATAAGATTACCCAGTATTCTGGGACAACATTTGCCAAAGAATAACAACAAGTACCTTTTAAACAAAATAATTTCTGTTTTTAAAAATTAATTTGGGTAAGAATAAACAAATAAACTCCCTGGATGTCTATTTGATTGTGGAGAACGGAAATACAAATGTGTTTTTCCAAAGAGGCCCTTTGTGGTTGTTTCATTGTCTAGCTTAGCATTTATTTGTTTCAAGTGCTTCTCGTATCTGGTGTTTGTCTCAATATGAAAGGACTAGATATGCCTGGCCATGTGTGTTGCTTAACATAACACATTGATGTTACATAGCAACCAAATGCCATCCCAACCCAGAGCTCCTTGCTGATACCCTCATTTATGGAGGCTTGATGGTGAGTCGGTTTTTGTGAAGTGTCCATGTGGTGATGTTAAAATTCAATTGCCTACTCCATGATGATGATGGTGTGTGTGTGTGTGTGTGCACGCACACACACCTCAGCGGGAACACTAGCGGTGTTGCACACGGACATGCGAGTGGCAGCTAAGACCAAAGCACCAAGCTTGGCGTTGACAAGAACATAATCTATTAGGTCCATTTCTACCACGTGGACCGAGGCGCTCCAGGGAACCACTGTGTACCACTCACCTTGGAAACGAGTGTAGCCTAACGTTTCGCCACGGAAACTCTTGTAATACTTCACTCCATAAACGATGATGGGTCTGCGTAGGATGTGCGCCAGGACGAAGATGTGCGTCTGCTCCAGGCTGGCCCCGGGCTGCCGGGGAAACACACGGGGTTACGGAGCCATGCCGAACGCTCCACGCCGCCCCGGGGAGGAAACGTGGACAATGAAGCTATTTCAAACCACAATGCTAACAGGGACACTTTTCGAAAGACCTTCAAAGAAGGAATTTTGCCAATTTAAGGCTTTAAGGCCTTTTATTTAGATAGCTTATTTTACAAATTTTGTAAAACGCTAACCCTAACGTTGCACAGGCTCAAATAAAACGCAGAGAAATAAAAGGTTATTTCCCCTTACGACTGTTGTACATTCCAGTGAGCGCGCATCCAACCGAAAAAAAATGAATGTAAGTGTATCTGACCACGCCCTCCCCGGTTGGTCGGTGGGCGTGTCTGGGCCTCGTTACCTGGCTGGCCAGTGAGAGAATGAAGGCCCAGTCCTCCTGCCACTGCTCCTCTCTGAGGGAGAAATGCAGGCCAAAGCTCTGGCTATACCAGGACTCCCACTCCTTCCAGCGTGTGTAGAACCTGGGACCAGGAACATTATCTTAATTAGCCCCCAGGGTTCAAATACACCACTCATTTTAACGTTCCTCTTTTACACTTACATACATACACACACACACACACACACACACATTACAGAGTGTGTGTGTGTGTGTGTGTATATATATATATATATATATATATATATATATATATATATATATATATAAATACGAGAGAGAGTACATTATATATATTTTAATACTTTAGCATGGCGGCTTAGAGACCATCACACAACCCATAGTATTGAGTGCACATTCGTAGAATAGCTAACAGCGGCGCAAGAACAGAGAGATTAAACAATAAAATGTCGGACAACTATCCAGGGGGGAAGTAACAGCAGTGCGTGTGACCTCCTCCCATTCCTTCCTCACCAGTGGGAGCAGTCGTGCAGGCTGTCGTGCAGGGCCTTGCGGAGCACCGAGTCCTTGTCGTAAATACCCCAGGTGGCCTGCAGTACCGAGTCCAGGAGACAGTCTCCTTGGGTGCGGTTCCACAGGGCATAGAGGCGGCTGTCCAACCGCGTACCCAGCTCCAGAGACCAGTTAATGATGGTGGACTCCTCCTCCAGTTCTGGCCACACACAGAAAACACACACACACTTTTAGACCAAGAATAGACAACTTGATCAATTCCCTCTTCCAGGCTCGGGCCACGCGTGTGAACACGCCACTTCCCCCATGTAACCCAATTACAGTACAGCCCAATTGGGTCACGAGACACCTCCGACACTAAGCGCAGACAGAGAGTAATTGTTTAAGTATGGGGAAGAGAAATGAGACTGCTCCAATAGCCTAATTAGAGAGAGTGAGAGGGAGGTGAAAGGAGGTGTCTGTAGTCTCTACCGCACGGTCATGTCTGATAAGGAGAGGTGTCTGTAGTCTCTACCGCACGGTCACGGCTGATAAGGAGAGGTGTCTGTAGTCTCTACCGCATGGTCACGGCTGATAAGGAGAGGTGTCTGTAGTCTCTACCGCACGGTCATGGCTGATAAGGAGAGGTGTCTGTAGTCTCTACAGCTCGGTCTTGTCTTATAACATTACCTTTTTGGACGTCTCGATCTAACACCTCATCAAACAGCTTCTCCTGGACCGCAGGGGGCAAATCTTCTATGTCTTCAGAAAACAAGAGAAGACGACAATCAGGTTATTACACTTTGAGAACATCAGCTTGAAGTATCAAACACCCGGATCACGTTTCCCGAATCTGGCTGCCACAAAAAAACAGAAACTAAACAGAAAAACTGAAATGTTGTTTAATGACATTCCAGACAACACACACGCAGGCAGGCAAGCTATTCTCTCGGTCAATAGTGAATGCACTGACTTTGTCTAGCTGAGAGAGACAAATACCCTTTTCATCAAGGACTTGCTGTATTTTTCCCTGAAAAGGAATGGTGAAATGTTTACGTGGTTCAGTTTTCATAGACATGTTAATAGACATTTTAACCCATTTTCTAACGGCACACACATTTTCCAGGAAAGGAATTCAGAAATGGGAGAGGATTATTACAGTCTAAATCAAAGTAACAAGCCAGCTTGACTGCAATGTGGATTTATTTATGTATTATAAATGAGCATTTCAACTTCTCAAACACTGACTGCATTGTTTATTAACTTATAGACAATGAGATAATTATTTAAAAACACCAAAATATGTCACTTACAATGACCTACAAAGTCAGTTGATGATATCAACAAAGACTCCTCTAAGCCGGCTAGTTGTGAGGCATAGCTCACCTACAATCTACAAAACCTCAGAAGAACCCAGAAATGGCTAAACAAAATGATGGGAAAGTAAGATGTACAGACCAGGCTGACCTAGATACCAGAGAACACAGGAGCCAGCACGGCACCTCCTATTACACGGTGACAAATACCTGAGCCTTCTTTCCCAGAAGTATCCATCACCACAATGAACTTGAAATCTTAAAGCACAAAGACTAAATAAAACGTGTTGGGTTGATGAGGTGAATTTCTCATTTACAGCATCAACCTAGGTGCCTCAAGGACAAAAGTCAAAGGATTTATTCTAGCAACCTCTAAATTACTGGTCAGACCTGCTAACTGCAAGGCAACCTGTGCTACTTGTTACACGTATATGTGGACTGTCTGAAGGTTACCTCGCCATATCCATAAAGCCGAGCAAAGCCAATGAAGCACGGCCAAGAGACAGGAAGCTCTCAATGTAGCTGCCCAAACGCACGTTTAGCCAGCAAAGAATAACTGGGCGGAACAAAAAACATTGAAATAATCCGCTGAACCCTGAATAATCCTTCATTTCACCATGGCAGGCTCCAGCAGGACACTCTGACACAGATTACAGCCTGGCACTGAACCGTAGAACGGAGTGGGCACACGTCTCCCACGTCTCAATGAAGACGTTATGCTGGAACGCCCCGCGCAACCTCTTTGTCAAAGACCATTTGTTCAACACTACAGAGGATAGCCTAA
>JACXGK010009994.1:0-18788 GCA_016801125.1 Novumbra hubbsi
ATTCAATTTACTATGGGATTCATCATCATAACAACACTGGGGCAAACAATTCAATTTACTATGGGATTCATCATCATAACAACACTGGGGCAAACAATTCAATTTACTATGGGATTCATCATCATAACAACACTGGGGCAAACAATTCAATTTACTATGGGATTCATCATCATAACAACACTGGGGCAAACAATTCAATGTACTATGGGATTCATCATCATAACAACACTGGGGCAAACAATTCTGCGGTTGAAGAATGCATCATTAATCTGACATAGACTTTTCGTAGGATCATTCTCAAGAACAAATTTAAGAAAGAAATTGGTGAATTAAGATATTGGTGAATGAGGCCCAAAGAGTGGGATTTATTATTATGAGTGTTTGCTTATGGTTGTAAATGCCTATGAATTCATAACCATGTGCACACAGCGTGATGTGCTGGAAGGTACCCGGGTAGACGTTAAAGTACCATCCTAAGACTAGTATCTAAACAGAAAGGCCTTCTGTTCATTTATTCATGTCATAGTTTGATGCATAAAAGGTGCTGCTTTACTCGTTCATTCTGTTGAAGCACAAAGATGGCAGTTGTACCTGGGCTACATGGGATCCTCACTGGCGATTGTTGGAGATGCTGTTGTAGAACATCGTATTTTTCAATCCTAAAGGCTTTAATTTCCTAATGTGTTTACAATGTTACCTTTAATGTTCCCCCAATGTTTGATTGTCCAGTCAGAAAAATCATTCTATCATTCTGTTTGCAGCATGTTTTTTTTCACTATCGTTCCCTTAATGTCAGAATGTCATAGTTACCATGTTCTCAGATCATAGAATGTAGATGTTCCAGAAACATTTATTGGGAAAATGAATGTGCCCATTTGCCTTGAGGTATATTCAATTAACATCCTATCACACATGTATTTAAGGAAGTGTAACAATTTTATGTTTCTAAAACACTGTAAAAAGTCTTACCTGCAATCCACCTGTATAATGGTCATGCTGTTTAATCTGCTTCTTGATATTCTTCACCTCATAATGTGGATTATATCAAGAGAATACATCTTTTTTTAAACATTACACAAACACCTCTTTTAGCTGAGATTCTTTAAAGACGTTTTTTTTTTTTTTATTTGACAGACACTTTATGCATCTCTGACGTAAATGTTGATTATGTTAATTCTGTACCCCTCTATCTCTTTCTATATGCTTGCTATTCTTATGTCAGCCGTTTCAATCTTTTTCCCCGTCTTTCTGTTCCCAACCTTTCCGTAGAGATCCCAGTTCCGGCCTACGAGGTCTGTATGACTTTGTGCAAGGCAGCATTAGGGGTTCTGAGGGTCGTGGTGAGGATTGGGGTCCCCCTGTGCTCATGGTAGATGACCTGAGTGTTGTCCTGAGTCTGGGGGTCAGCGTTGGAGCCGTGCTGGACTTCAGCCATTACTGCAGAGCCACCTTCTGCTCCGAGTTGCAGGTCTGAGAAATACAGTATCTAAATGCTAGAACCGCCAAATGCCTAAGCCAACTTTTTTTTTGAGTTTGTAATCAAATAAAAAAAAACTCCCATTTTGAAAGCTCCGCTTTCCTCCTTCCATGACTTTTCCTAAATAAGTGTATAATACATTTTTCCGTTGTCAGAATCCTAAACTTACAAACTTTAAAACTATTTTAGACTATTTACAAAAATTACACACCATTTGGCGTTTGTCCCCAGGCAGCCGCCAATGTTATGGGTAATGGGTACCATCATTCCTCAGTGATTAGTGGCTGGGTACCATCATTCACTCAGTGATTAGTGGCTGGGTACCATAATTCACTCAGTGATTAGTGGCTGGGTACCATCATTCACTCAGTGATTAGTGGCTGGGTACCAATATTCACTCAGTGACTAGTGGCTCTGTACCATTAGCGGCTGGGTAACATCATTCACTCAGTGATCAGTGGCTGGGTACCAATATTCACTCAGTGACTAGTGGCTCTGTACCATTAGCGGCTGGGTAACATCATTCACTCAGTGATTAGTGGCTGGGTAATATTAGCGGCTGGGTACCATCATTCACTCAGTGATTAGTGGCAGGGTAACATTAGGGGCTGGGTACCATCATTCACTCAGTGATTAGTGGCTGGGTAATATTAGCGGCTGGGTACCATCATTCACTCAGTGATTAGTGGCTGGGTAATATTAGCGGCTGGGTACCATCATTCACTCAGTGATTAGTGGCTGGGTAACATTAGCGGCTGGGTACCATCATTCACTCAGTGATTAGTGGCTGGGTAACATTAGCGGCTGGGTACCATCATTCACTCAGTGATTAGTGGCTGGGTAACATTAGCAGCTGGGTACCATCATTTACTCAGTGATTTGTGGCAGGGTAACATAAGTGGCTGGGTAACATCATAACTTATAAATGAAATACAAATGATCCTTGACCATTCAACACATTAATGAGGCTGCTCTTCAAACATAATACGAACGATGTAGGCTACTCAACAATTCAACAAATACATTACACATTTTTGTTTTACAATAGGAGAGAAAGAAATCATCAAAGATCCCATCTTTCCGAATTTTCTCTGCATATAAAAAATAAAATAAAAAATCAGTTTCTTATGTAGGTAAAATTGATCAAACCTCTGAAGCTGTGTGCTGACTGTGGGCTAGAAGGATAATGATTGAACATATGAGAATGATTGTGTGGGTTATAATAGCCCAAATCAATAAAATAGACAAATTACCTTTCTATATTTTAATGTAGGCTACTGTCAATTATTCTTTAAAATTGCAGACATGAATAGAAATGACGTCAATGGATAACCACAGACAAAAGATCAATAAACCTTGGTTGAATGGGTGAAATAAACCCAGACACCTATGGATTTCATTTAAAGTGTATGATGATTGAAATTGAATATAGTCTAAACTCTGAACAAGTCAGACAATTTACAGTGTTTAGTTCCCAATGGCAAACCGAAATCAAAGCATTCATTGTGCTTTTGTATGTCCGTGGGGCATACAGTGGCACGGCATGGATGTGGAGTCGTTTTGGTCTGATCGATATGGAGTGGACTTTTACTGAGACAATGCTTCGCAACCGCTTCAAAGAGATTCCGCCACACCTGGGTTTTGATGAGAAGACAGTGCTTGGAAACTGAGTTTGGGGAAAAAAGTTTTTTTGCAATCTCAGATATCTGGAAACGTTTTGTTATTCATCCTTTGATATTTATTGTGTTGATAATGATTGATAATTTTTACCTTATACTGACTTAATTCTAATGGCTTTATCTTTGAATAACTTGAGTGTTATGTAATTTATAATTTTTTAGATTTGTAGTGCCTAATACACACAGGAAAATTCTAAAGCCTTCATTCTTAGAAATAATAATTCTTCGTATTATTTTCTGTCGTATGATAATGACGCCAAAGGGTGTAAGGCTCTAGCGGTTACTGGGGGCTGAAAGTGTTAAACTCATAGTCTGTCCAGACATCTCACTGCACACGTCAAACATTTGTCTTTTCTAATCTACAAGGCATTTCCTTTGTGGTCCGCAGGGGTCCATGGTGATGTTAGTTCGTCGTGAGGCGGAAGAGGAGAGCGATGAGGACTCTGAGCGGCTCCTGAGGGGCCTTACACACCAATGCACCCTTACACTCCAAGTACAGGGTCTCTCCACTGGCTACTGCAGGGACATCCATGGAGAGGTGAGATGGATTGCCTACCTTGTGTTTGTGAGGGAGAGAAATACCCATATGGCAAAACCTAGAAACCAGTTAAACATGAACACGGCGTGTTTTGCAGGTAGAGGTGTGCTGGCGGGGTCGATGTGACGGGCTGCAGATCCCCAAGAAGCTTTTCCAGTATAAAGTCTGTGACAAGGGGGCGTTGTTTTTTGCCCGGGGGACATCCAGCGCAGTCCTCTGACACCTCTGCTCCCTCCCCAGTCCTTGGCCTCCTTTAGCCTTCATGGTTCCCTAGACAGCCAACAGCACTGAGCACTCCTTGTTGTAGAGTGGGACAGAAAACCTTCTGCTGCCCTCAGTGAAATGCATTATGGGTCTTTTTTTGGCGGAAATGAATGGAAAAGCGAAGTTAGAATGTCATTGTTGAATGCCGCTAAAGAAATGCCAGTGTGGATGCTTTTATTGCCTTCATGTTTTAATTAGGCTATTTGTGGAGATGCCATTAGCAACTTGAACTGTGAATTATGTTTATGATTATGGAAGAGGTAGGGTACATTTTAAAATGTTGAATTGACTAATGGATGGATTTTTGCAAAAGAACCAACCAAAGATTCATGTATGTGTTGCAAACCTGGGCTTAAGCGCATACGGAAAATGAACTGACTAGGTTGTAGTTTGTTTTTCTTATTAAAGTTTCAGCACTACGTTACATCTACATTTCCAGGTCAGCGGCAAACCACAATATCCAGAAGTTATAGCGGTGTCCAGCTCATTTTCTAGTAAGGAAACTTGGCAGCAATTGTTTTACTAGCAAGCACTGGAGTTCCCCCATTTTGGAAAGTTTTACTGTAAAACCAGCATTAATACAAGCAAAAATTACCAGTGTTTTTTAAACCTCCTTAGGGAACCCCAGACATTCCGGATCTTAGCTGTAGTCCTCAACTAGCACATCAGATTCACTAATCTAGGGTTTGAAGATTAGTAGAAAAGTTGAATCAGGTAAAGTAGCTCTGGAGTAATTGAAATACACAGACCAGCTGAGGTTCCCAGAGGAGAGGTATGAAAACCACTGACGTTATTGTTTTAAGTATATGTTTCAAAACAAAAAATGTATATACATTTATTCAGCAAAAAAAGGCAAGGTTTCAGCTTTCCTGGATCATAAAGAAATGCCAGTGGACTACTGAAGACTGGAAGATTTTATGGACCAATTAATTAAAATATGAACTCTGCACTCATCCATTGCTATATAACAACAAATCCACAACCTAGCATCAGTTGTGCATAATTATTCCTCCCAATAGCTAATAAAGTAGCGAGCCAGTAAAAACACCACAAATAATTAATACAATTAAAATACGTTTATGTTTTGGCTGGTGGTCGTCACAAAAGTGCTGTAGTATGTACAGATAAACACTTTAAATCATATCCAGCAGATGTCGCCATATCGACATGTGAGGATGCTTTGTCTAATGGTGAATTTGATCACCATCTAAGTACCAGCACAATTTACAAGCTGACCTCTGCACTTGATTTAGGTTAAGGCAAAAGTGTCAAACCGACTCCACGGAGGGCCTAGTGCATGCTGTTTTTTGTTTTTCCCTTGAAATTGGTGCCCGCTTTAGACCTTAACCAAGTGAGGTGAGATCCTAACTAGCAACCCTGCAGAAACGTGGCTCCCCACAAAAACTGGTTGACACCTGTGGGTTGAGGGGATGAGTGAACAACTTCACTCATTTATAGGAATTACTTCAATTTAGGGTCTTTATTGCCATTGGAAAATGTTTACATTGTCAAAGCAAGTCAACAATATAACAATATAAAAGCTATAATAACTAACAATGAAATTACTCAGGTTTTAAAGGATAAAGGCATTTTGATTGTTAGAATATGTACAATGATATAAAATCGTGTCAATAATGATAGATCTTTGTTTTGTTCCATTCTTCAAGAAAAGACTCTTTGAGGGATGAAGAGGTGGAAATCTACTTTGCGCTCTGTTCACCAGAACAAGATTCAATGGTGTTGGGATCTGGAGATTAAGGAGGCCATGGGTGGCACAAGATGTCATTTAAAGATATTCTTGAATTTGTTTGGCAGCGTGATAATGCCCTCATACATACCGGAATATTAAGATCTGAGGGAAGAGTTTTCACCTGTTCATGTATAATTGACTCCCTGTTAGTGGCTTTTATATGACAACGCAGAGAATGCTTCAGCACCTCTTTACACTAATTTGATACATTTTTATGTTGATTCCTACCAGTGTGTAAAATAGTTTTTTTTTCATAATTTGGTTAGGTCTGACTGGGTTGCTTTTCTGGGAAACTTTGGGATCTGTCTGGTTTTGTGAACACGACTAGCTGTCTTCCGAGGCTTTTCTCTAAGTTAACCACTGTTTATATAGCAACGCCGTGGTCGCGAAGTGTCAAATTGAATGAACATGCCTACATTTTTGTTTCAGACTCGAACCTCATTGGTCGGACTCCTCGTGAGGCGCAGTGGCTCGGCTTCCAAATATTCTCACATGTAAAAAGTCGTTCAAGGGTTGGCCGTGTAGGGGTGGTAACTTTAATGCTAGAGTGGGATTTGTCGCTCACCTGCGTAACGTATTAGGGGTTGTCCATCCATTTCGCTTCTATCCTCTCCTCTGATCAGAGGAAGTAAAGAAAAAGGTGAGAGGTCGAAGTGGAGAGGTCTTTTCTAAAAGCATCGAACTAGGCATTAAGGGGTGATATCGTTCTGTTGCTGTAGTAGGAGGTGGCATAGCGGCTAAGACGGTAAACGGCTACTTTAGCCCCTCAATAGAAGGAACTGCACTCTGGACGGAGAAGACACGAGAAAGGTATTCAGCCAGGCAAGTCAAGTGTAATGTCTGAATCTAGGACGCTATCTAGCTAACGTTAGCCAATTAGCTAACTAACTATAACTGCATTAGCCCTTTAGTATGTTGCCTTGAGTCAAATAATGTATTAGATCAGCTAGCTCGACAATCTTGCCCCATATTCATAAATGTTTTGGTTGATAAATCTAGTTAGCCATGTTATAAATTGTATAGGGGTGTATTTGCGGGAGCAACACTTGACGCTGGTCTCACGACGTGGTTCTTTGATTGTAGCCGCAAACAGCGTTAGCTAGCTCACTGGCATACCATACAGACAACACTGAGAATAGGATAACACTTCCATCGCTAGTATTTGGCTGGTCGTTACTATAACGTTAACTGGTTAAATTGAATTGTTATTTGTTTTGACGTAATGTTACTGAACATCCTTGGTGTTAGTATTGGACAACATTTTCAGCTAGCAAACATTTACTAGTAAACTATTGACTGCTAGTAACTAGTTGTAGCAAACATTAGCACAGTCATTTTGCTACGATTGAAACCTTGTTTTACTCAAATGTGTCACTGTACCACTAGTGGAACTAAAAGTGCTTGTCTTAGTTTGTCATTTTAGTTTTCTCTACTGTATCACAATTCAGAATGCAATACTGTAAAGGGCAATTTACTGTATCTGACAACTAACCTAACCTTTTTATATGAATTAGTACAGTAGTGTAAAATATTGTATTAACGTTTTTTTTCTAATGTTACACAATATATTCTCTACCATCTGCAACACCTTGACTAATCTGAGCATTTATAAAATGTAAACGCAAGATGTTTGATGAGAACACGCTTACTAGGCGGGATGGTGTTGTTGCATCACCATCTCCACCGTACGGCTACCGTAGTATTGTGTCACTGACGTTTGAGGGCTCAGCTAGGTGTCAGTAAAGATTATAGAATACTGAAATAAGAAATCATTCATGTTTTGTGCAAATCAATACAATCCAAATAGCATTGCTAAAGTCTTGTCGCTACATAGTTTTAACGTATTTTGGGCATATGTTATATTCCTTTATTTTCTGTGCTAGGAATTTGCTATGTTTAAGAGCTTTAGTAACAAAGTTTAAATTAAATTACATTTAAAAGATCAACTGCTAAATAATGTAATTGCAGTGTTTTTCCTCATAATGCTCGGGCGCTTGGTATCAGTCTATTTCATTAATGTAAGGAAAACGCCAATGCATGCAACCCATTTTGCATGCAACCCATTTTGACTGCTCATCCATCAATAGGTACAGTAGAGCAGGCCTGTTCATTATGTAGGTTCCACTAGATGGTACCGCTGGATTGTTTTTTTGCACTTTGCACTTTCACATTTTCAGACCCAGATCCCAGACCATCATCTCCTTACATTCGTTTTCTTTTTCCTGCATATTTTTCTACTTAGTCCATTGTCAGGAATATTTGCAAAATAGCCTGCAAATTCAGGCTTTCCCCTTTTTTTTTGTCTCCATTTATCAATTTTGAATTACTGATTAGGCCATTTTGTTCTGTGTGTAACCATTGACTGTAAATGGGTCACAAGGCCGCTGTGTGGCATTCATCCTAGCTGAAATTGTCCTAAGAACTGTCTGTACAGTAATGTTGCATTAGTGTTTAGTGTTTTTTTTTTTCATAATGGGAAAAATGAGCTGCAACGCTATTGCTACTTCTCAATGCAAGCTGAAATTCCTTTATTTAAGCTGTTTTTTGGCTGATGTAACAGGTTTTTATTTTGAATTATGGAAATAGAATGCACAGTTTCCAGTGATATACTATGAAACTAGGTATTTTAGGAAGCATTGAGAGTCCGTAGCATTTATTTGGTTTATGCCTAGCCTTCAGATCTGTTTGTCTACTTTTATTATGTTAAGCTTACTCTTGTGTAGCTGTTATTGCTCTGTGAGCTATACTGTTTAGCAGGACATGTAAGAGTGATTCTTTGAGAATGTTTGTAGGTGTAAACCTTTGTTGGACAATATAGCTTACCAGTATACTCCTATTATTTTTCAGCTGATTAGAAAACATGTCCACAAATTGACTCAACTGACTAGGTAAAGTTGAGATTTGTCCCTGACTTCCTCTCACTTGTGCCTCTGGAACATAATGACACCCTGTTATTGTCAATAGCGGTATTGTTGTCTGAGTGGTTAAGCAGGTAGACCTAGTCCTATAACTGAACAGTGACTAACCTCCCCAAGCCAGGCTACTGGAATGCTTAGTGGCACCTCTAAAGACTTGGCATCATAAAGGCTCAGTCCTCTTGCCTCATTAGTTAACCTTGTGTCTCTGACAGGGATTTTGCCAAGTATTCAGACCCCCTTACTTTTTCTGCTTTTATTTATGTTACAGCCTTATTTTAAAAACAAATTAGATTCCCCCACAGTCTACACACAATGCCCATAATGACCAAGCAAAACATTTTAATAAAAAGATTAAGCATTATATTTACATAGGCAGTTAGAAAGGTTAATGTGACACTCAAAATTAAGGTCATATGCATTCTGATTGCATTCATTTATCTAGAACGTGACTGCAGTTCACTTGTGGTAAATGTAGTTTATGCCACTCCAGAGTAAAAGGCATATTACATATATATCTCTCTCTCTCTATCTCTAATATTGGATATATCTCTATCTCTAATATTGGATATATTTGTATCTCTATCTCTAATATTGTATATATATGTATCTCTATCTCTAATATTGGATACATATGTATCTCTATCTCTAATATTACAGCCCACTTGGAGTTTTCCAAATGGCACCCAAAGGACCAAGAGTAACAAAATGTTTTTATATATATATATATATATATCTCTCTCTATATATATATCTCTCTCTCTATCTCTCTCTCTTGCTATATATATATATCTCTCTCTATCTCTAATATTGGATATATCTCTATCTCTAATATTGGATATATATCTATATCTCTAATATTGGATATATATATATCTATCTCTAATATTGGATATATATATATATATATATCTATCTCTAATATTGGATATGTGTATATATATCTATCTCTGATATTGGATATATATATATATATATCTATCTCTAATATTGGATATATATATATATATATATCTATCTCTAATATTGGATATGTGTATATATATCTATCTCTGATATTGGATATATATATATCTATCTCCGATATTGGATATATATATATCTCCCATATTGGATATATCTATCAAATTTTTTAACCTCAATGCCCAGAATCTTTAAGAAACCAAGTCAGGATCAAGGAACAGAAAGACAGATTATTGAATAAAAATCGGCTCATGACCTCAAACTGGAGTGAAGAATTCATCCGACAGGACGATCCGAAGGTCATTGGTAAGGCAATGCAGGAGTAGCTATGGGGCATGTTCTTGAGGTGCCCAGGCAGAGCCCGGAATTTAACCTGATTAAATATCACTGGAGATTGCTGTGCAGTTAAGTTGTCCAGCCAACCTAATAGAGCTTGAGCTGGTAGAGTCCTATTCAAAAAGGCTCAAGTTTTAATCATTGCCAAAGGTGCTTCCATAACGTTATCAACGAGAGGGTTTGAAACCTTTTTTTACCACTTAAAATCTGAACCTGCTTTTGCTTGGTTGTTACTTGGTATTTTGTGTAGTTTGATGGAAATGAAACAATGTTATCCATTTAAAAATATTGCTGAATACACTGTACTTGTATGTACACATTCACTGCCATATACTGACTGTCTGAAATCTGTACAGAAGGTTTCCTGTTAAGCCTGCCTCACCTGTGCAGAAAGCCACGGGGGAGGGAGGGGCCTTAGACCGATGATCCGCCATGTTGTTTCCGATCTGCTAAATCCCAGATTAACTCACTGACAGGGATTTTGTCAACTCAGGCCTCGATTTGCTGCACCCAAGTAACCCCCAAAACACTGGAAGAGATTGATATGTGCCCAGGGCAAGATGGGACCTAAAGGCTAGATATCAGTTCAGCATGTAGATCTAGGGCAGGGGTGGGCAAACTACGGCCCGAGGGCCAAATGCGGCCTGCAAGGCTGTCCCATCCGGCCCACGGAATGCCCTTTTCTGGCCTCCAAATCAATTATGATTAACAAATTACAAAAACAAATGTGGCCCTCCATTTCATTTCAAAATCCTGATGTGGCCCCCGAGCCAAAATATTTGCCCACCCCTGATATAGGGTGACTCGAGGCTCGTAAGGCTGCTTTGACAGAATTCAGTCTGTCCTCTGTACCCGTTGTGTTGCCTGCTGTGTTTACTGTACACACTGTTCATAGTAGTGTGCTCATGCTGCTCTGGAGTGGAGGTGGACTGAAATATGTTTGGTGGGCTTGTGTCAAACAGACGAGAGAAAGGCAGCCAAGCTTTTCTTTAAACAGATCGCCCACTGTTCTTGGATGTAATTGCGCTTAATCGGAATGGCTATTAGGACAGTAGAGGGCTTTGTGTGTTTTAGGGTCATGGAAGTCAAGCTGTTCTGTTAAGGTTCTGGTTTAAGTGGATACCTCAATAAGAAAATGTAGGATCACATTTATTTCCTGTCCTTAATACTGTGGAACATTTAAAATCAGTTGCTAGTTTGTTTGTTTTTGAAAATGCGTGGCTGTTAGAGGGGTAATGTTTATTCTGTGTGATCATCCAAAGCCACATGAACACAGGCTACATACAGCATTCAGTTGTGCTGAATGGTCTACATGTAGATCCTCAACTTCCTGGTGGTTTTGGTCCCATGGTTCACTCCACTAAGCATTTAGTAACATGTGTGGCTGGACCTCTTACAAACACAACCTTTCAGCCGAGGGCAGAGCCTCATTTTGCAAATGTCACTACAGGGTTGTACGCCTAGTCCCTGTACCATGAATGTTTTTTGACTAGTAGGGTTTACAACACCGCATGAGACCCAGCTGTGCTTCTCATCTTTAACACTGTGTCAGTGTGTTTCTAACCCTACTACACTGTACCCATTTAAGAGGGAGCCAGAAAAGAACACCAAGTGTGTGACCTGGAAAGTATATTTCAAAACTGTCCAGCGTCAGGCCACTTAATTAAAACATGTTATGCTATAAAGGTAGCTTGCTTACAGAAACATTCAGAGCTGCCTCAAACAATATAAGGGAACATGAAATCGCAGTATAACTCCAATTCAATGAAACGTCTGGAATATCAATCTGTTCAGTTAGGAAGCGATTGTCACCTGTTTTGGTGCAAATGACCGTGACAACAGGGGCACTGTAGGGGCAACACCATTCCCCAAAAAAGGGAATGGTTCATCTCCTTATCCTTCCTAACCAATTATTTTCTAGTTTTGCTATTGTCTTTGTCACTACTGGTACCATGAGGGGTTACCTGCAGCCCATTCAGGTTGCACCGACAGTCCCCTCCAGGGAGGCTTATCCATACCTGCATTCGCAAGCAGGATCCCAAATTTACTTTTGACCAGCCAGACACTTACTAGTCAAAAAAAGTAATTGCTTTTTCCTGTTGCAATTTGCTATTAGTAGTATTTGGAATTTCATCTTGGTCTCTTATGTGATTCTAAATCAATATTTTAGTAGTGTGCAGTTATAATGGTAGTGATGTGATATTGGGTACTGGGTAATGTTTTATATTATAAAACACAAAACGTAACTTGCGGACGGTCATTTTCTTAGCGAGCGTTAGATAGTTTTGTGAGGGCCTGTACTGTCTGCCGTGCCCTCACGTCGGACGTTGTGAGCACTAGAAGATGTATGTTCTCCTGTTTCATGGTTGTAATGCCAACAACGATGGAGTTGCCTCTGCGTTTTTCCTTTACGTTGACATGGCACAAATTGCTAAACATAACCCCCTTCTTAAACTCCAGCCATGTTCTTGGAACAACGTCATTATCGCTATCTTTCACAAAAGTTCTTCATTATTTTTGGTGGATGAGATGATGAGAGGGCACTCATTAGCCATGATGGGAGTGGTCTCGGCATGAAGGTTTTTTTCTTGTTGTTGGGGCTCCAATAAACCTACACTTGATGGCTGGGTTAGCATAAACTGTCATCAGGCTTACCTAAGGTTTTAGCTGTTTGATTTGAATTGCTGCTGGATGACCGATGCAATTAATGTTACGTACTACGCACGAGCACGACACATGCAAGCACGGCAGATCCAACAGATTGAAGTGACAGCAAGCCAGCTGCTTTCTATAGCGCGTGCATGACATTATTTTGTTTTACCCGCCGCTGTGGTGTGTAGTCTCCGTAATTTACTTCGCAAAAGACAGTGGGGAGTGCTGATTTTGGGCCCGTCATCCTCTAGTGGGACCAGTGCTCACAGCCCAGCACCATGCAGCTCGTAGCTTTTGCCAGAGATATTGGCAGGTCCACCATTGGTGCCCGTTCTCTTCACGCACTGAGGGGGGGACTCAATACAACATTTATTTTTTTTGTTTGGAATCGCTGTCTAAAAAGTGCAGCAGTTTTTGTACAAATTCTTTCTCAAGTTCTCTGTGTATTTGCCTGTATTTTGCTTAATCAATTCTTTTTTTTTTTTATCAGATAGGCTTTACTTGCTGAGGAAAGCATCCCCACAACATGGTGCTGCCATTATACTTCTTTATAGGAATGGTTAATCTGCATGGGCATGCAGCATGGACAGTATTAGATTTGTGTAACAGATCTCTTGGTCTCATCTGACCTGCATCACGCTTTCAAAGTAAACTCCAGAGAATATTTTAGATGGGATTTTTTTTAAGTAATTATTTCTTGCCCTCCTATACTGGCCTGTTATTCAGTGTTTTTTATATGGCTGGCCGCATCATTCCTCTACTACCACCCGATCAACTCTATAGCTCCTTCAAAGTTTGACAATCACAATTGCTGTTGACTGAGTGTTGAGTTTTGTTGGATGGTCTTTTCTTGCCAGGGCATGGGTAGTGTTATACGAGCAACATTTTGTTTTATAATTTATTTAAATAAATATCTTGTATACATTTTAACACGATACCATGTCTTATGTTTTCACGTGATCTCGCCTCTGTGTGCGTTGAACTCTGTATCCATGCCTGCAAATATGTGTAATTCTGGTGTATCCTCTGAGGTTCTACATAAAGTCCTTGTTCTCCATCGTTCCCCAGGTCCCTGGATGCCCAACGGCGCTCCGTCCTCGTCCGTGTACGCGCTGTGCCTCCGGATGGCCGGCAGCTGACCCCACCTACCAGGATGACGGTCAGGGAGCGGCTGCGGGAGAAGATTTCGGCTGCGTTCTTTCGCCATGGGCTGCTGTGCGCCTCCTACCCGGTGCCCATCATCCTCTTCACCTCCGCCAGCATCCTCACCTGCTGGTATGTGCGGCGGGTTACGGCCGTGTGCGTTTTACAACTGATCATCTGAAACCGTTATTGAAGTGTTGTGTGGTTTTCTTAAGAACTACATGACTTGTCTACAGCTATATTCTATCCTCAGCATGGTCTCCTTACAAGGAAAGGGAATTTCCATGACAACTTCCACTCACCGGGTTTGGATATTCATAGAACTAGGCAGCACAGGTTTAACTGGCTATTAATGGCATCCTCCAAATACTCTGTGATTGTTTTCTTATTGCTACATGTCAGCATGTTTTTTCCACACTTTTTTGGCGGGGCGTTTTATTGCACATAGAGGAGAGACAGTGGGAAAGGCAGAGGAGAGAGTGTGCTGAAAGTGCTGTGGGCGTGTCAGCCTTTCTATTCATGGGGAAGATTGTATCCATTGAGTTATTAGACCGAGGATGTGTTTTTAATCATATATTGGAGAAAGCATTTTGTAATGTCCATCTATTCTTTTCACACTGCTTGCTTTACCAGGGTGTTTTTCACCGACACGCATTATGTGGGTGCCCACACATTCCTCGGATCACAAGTACTATTACAGAAGCCTGGCTTCACACAAAGGGAATTGAGTTTTTTCTGCATGGAGCTGAGCCAATTTACCCTGTCTGGCTGTTGATTTTGCGGCAACCATGTTTCAACAACCTGCCCCGAATGATGCCATTATGCTGCCACTTGGGGGAAAAAAATCCTGTTTTTTATGAAAGCATTTGGGTGGAATTTGCGATTAGATATCCATGTTGGCCTGTGATTTTAGGTCTACATGCCTGTGATTTGGCACATTTGTATTATCAAACCCTAAATCAATGTGGTAATTCTGGGAGCTGCACACCCCCCAGACTGGGACTAGAGATCCAGCCCTTTCTGCTTTTCTGAGAGTCGACACATTCTCACAAGAGTAGGTGTTGGTCTCTAATGCTTAATCTGTCAACAACAGATGGGGCAAGCACTTCGTTGCCTTGAGAAATAATTTTCAGTACATTTCATTGATCGGACTGAAGAATGTTTGTAGGGTCTGCTGGAAAAATAAGTCAAAAATGATCAGGCCTGTTACTAATATTCAAACTTTACCCGTGGCATTCTCGGTCCTTCCCTCCAGTTACCCTCTGCTGCGGCTGCCTCTTCCAGGGACAGGGCCTGTGGAGTTCACCACAAGCATCCGGGATTACTCTGTCCCTAACCATGAACCCCAGGGAGACCTTGGCGAGGGGCCTGACTGGGTAAGACTCACTTAATTACATTTAGGTTCCCTTCTGTGTAAATGTTTTCCCATGTTTCATCTGTGATGTCATGCTAATGTCCACTTGGTTACTCTTTTTACCCTCCTCTCCCTTCGTTTCTCCAGTATCGGGGCCCTCCAGTGGCCTACATCCAGCAGGTCTTGGTGAAGGCTGCTGTTTCTCCCTGGGACAGTACCCTGGTCCCTGTGGATGTGTTCCGCTCTCCACTGGGGCGAGTCTTCACCCTGCTGGAGGAGATCCGCAACCATGTACACAATGACGGGTTAGGGACATTTACATTATAGTCAGTTATCCAGAGAAAATGTCAAGTTTAAGCGTTTTGGTCAAGGATTTGAACCAATTTCCCTTTGGTTACTTGCTCAACTTTTTAACCCATGGGTTAGCAACTTGAGTGTATTTGTACACAGTAAGTATGTGGACAATGTAAGTAAGCCCAAAATACATTTAGCGCTTGTTGGGGGAAAGGGTTGGTATGGTTTGGTTATAAATACAGTACCAAGCCAAAAGTTTGGCACCTACTCATTCAAGGGAATTTCTTTTTCTTTTTCTATTTTCCATATTGTAGAATAATAGGGAAGACATTAACTATGACATGATTCTTATGAAGACAAAATACATTTGTATGTTCTTCAAAGTAACCACTCTTTGATGACACAAGGCAAACTTTTGGCGTTCTTCCAACCAAATTATATGGTAGCCAGGTGGGTTGAGTGTGCCTTAATTTGAAATAAATCACATAGTCACCAGCAAAGCACCCCAAAACCATCAAACCACCTTCTCCATGCTTCACAGTGGAAACCACACGTCACTTTCAAAAAATGCATTAATCTCAGATTAAAGTATGTGTTCAAAAAGAGAGACCCCAACTGCACATCAATAGTGCCATCTTGTTTAGGGGAAAGCTGCCATGTATGCTGCTTGTGTCAAGCTGAGGTGACATACTGTTATGGGTTCATCCACAATGCTGTCAATCGCTGTTGTAGTTTACTGGAATGCCATAATTATTTTGGAGATTTAAATGCTGCTGGAAAGTTTTACAATGTTGTTTTATCGGTAGCCTGCCGACCACTAGTCATAGCTGCAGGGTCTTCTCGGCACACTACAGTGAAGATGGAAAAGCTCCAAAAAGTATTATAATTTTGCTTACGGCATGTGCCAAGGCTCCCATTTAAACATTTGACTGGTGCTGTATATAATGAAACAACCACTTAGCCGTTGCGGCACAGACTGCAGAAGACTTAAATCTTTACTAAGCAGAATGTCAAAAATTCAAAATGAATGCTTCTACATGACGCCGAATTTTCTTCTTCATCTCTGCTTCTCATAGAAGGTGATTTATAGATCCAAATTGAAACTGCTTTAACTCTGTGGATACACAAATTCATGAATCAATTGAAATGAGAAATTGTGAAAGTTTCTGATAAGGTTTAGGTATATTTTATGTAGTTCAAATACTATTAAGTTTGTTTACCCAGACCGCCCCTAAACCAACATTCTCTTAAGATGATAATGAAATTACAATGTCTCCACTCCTGTTACAATGTACATTTGATGTGTCATTGTAGTGCACAAAATGTTCATTTGTGCAGGAGTTTATTAACCTGGCTATATATAGACCATGGTGATGTTCTTTTTCTTTTTAAGTAGATAACTTTGGCCACCTCCTTTCCTTACAGTTCCGGGGTCCGGAGCTTGGAGGCGCTCTGCCTGCATGTGACCGACCTGTTGCCGGGGTTACGGCGGATGCAGGCAGTTTTACCAGAGCACGATTGTTTGATGGTCTCCCCTGGCAACTACTGGAAGAACCAGCGGGAGCTTTTTGACTCTGACCCAGACCTGCTGAAGACTGTCCACCAGCACGAACCCAAAGGACTGCACACCTCCGCCACATTGAGAGGTACACAAGTTGAGGAGGTGGAGAAGGAGTACTGTTCTCCATTGTAAGCCTCAACTGGTGTTAGACGTGTGTGTGTGTGTGTGTGTTTCAGACCTATTGTTTGGCATCCCTGGGATACACACAGGGGTGAGTCTGAACAGTAAGAAGAGGGTGGTGACCTACACCATCACCATGGCCCTAGGCAGCTACGACGCCAGCTTCCTGTCCAGCCTGCGGGCACGTCTCCACCTCCTGCACCCCTCGGGGAACTGCAGCCTGCACGACGACCACATGGTGCATGTGCACTTCAAGGAGGAGATCGGCATCGCTGAACTCATCCCTCTGGTCACCACCTACATCATCCTGTTCGCGTACATCTACTTCTCAACGCGTAAGCATTTGGTGTCTCCGTACTGAATTGTTCCCCTGCTCTAAAGGGATCCGCGCCGTTCCCCTGCTCTAAAGGGATCCGCGCCGTTCCCCTGCTCTAAAGGGATCCGCGCCGTTCCCCTGCTCTAAAGGGATCCGCGCCGTTCCCCTGCTCTAAAGGGATCCGCGCCGTTCCCCTGCTCTAAAGGGATCCGCGCCGTTCCCCTGCTCTAAAGGGATCCGTACTTGGGTTCCTGCAGTCGTGAAAAAATTAGGACACCCTATGAAATGTTGACATTTCTTTTTGTTTTATATGGACATATCGATATTTTGATCTTCTTTCAAACAATATCTATAGATAAAGCTGATGTAATTGAACCAAAACCAATTATATTGTATCCATGAAGTTATTGTACGACCATCTGTTTGAAAATGCAAGCTGAAGCATATGTGGACTATGCACCTGACAATGACCCAAAAACATTCAAGAAAATCCGCCAAGGATTGGCTCAAAAGAAGGAAATGGAGAGTTCTGGGATGGCCAGGTCAAAGCCAAGATCTTAAATCCTATTGAGATGTGGCTGTGCATGCAAGAAACCCCTCAAACATCATCCAGATAAAATAATTCTGCGTGGAGGAGTGGGAAAAACGTTCTCCCATTCAATGTCTTGGATCTTACTTGCATATTTCCTTTTGTCAGGTGAAGATATTTAATGACCCTAGGATATGATGGGTACCTCCCCTGTCCCACCACAGGCCTTTGTCCTGTCTCTGCGTCTCTCTCAATCTGTCCTGGACCCAGACCTCAAACTTACATTTAACCTTACTCATTGACCTGTGGATCCTGTATCTAATGCTAACACTGTCCCTTCTACCCAGGTAAGATTGACATGGTGAAGTCCAAGTGGGGATTGGCGCTGGCTGCTGTGGTGACTGTGCTCAGCTCTCTACTCATGTCTGTTGGGCTCTGCACCCTGTTCGGCCTGACGCCCACACTCAACGGGGGGTAAGACGAGCACACTTCTTTTACTATACTTGGGAGTACTTCCTAACCATTGTTACCCTACACCTATTTTTGACCGTGGGTTTAACTTTAGGATTAAGACATTTCGTTTACATGGGAGCACTTGACATGCTGCAACCCTCACACACTTTTGAAAGTTGTGTGTGTTACTGTTACACTGCAGATGTTACTGTGTGTGGCGATTGATAGGGCTGTTACTGTGTGAGGCGATTGATAGGGCTGTTACTGTGTGAGGCGATTGATAGGGCTGTTACTGTGTGAGGCGATTGATAGGGCTGTTACTGTGTGAGGCGATTGATAGGGCTGTTACTGTGTGAGGCGAATGATAGGGCTGTTACTGTGTGAGGCGATTGATAGGGCTGTTACTGTGTGAGGCGATTGATAGGGCTGTTACTGTGTGAGGCG
>JACXGK010009996.1:0-18471 GCA_016801125.1 Novumbra hubbsi
GGCTCAGCCGGGGGCGGCGGCGGCTCGTCCGGGGGAGGCGGCGGCGGCGGCTCGTCCGGGGGAGACGGCGGCTCGTCCAGGGGAGGCGGTGGCTTGTCCAGGCCACTGGCCCTCGGGGCAGGGAGCGGGACACTGGCCCTCGGAGCAGGGAGCGGGACACTGGCCCTCGGGGCATGGAGCGGGAGGGAGAGGCAACTGAACACAGCTGCTCTGACTGGGGAGCCCACAGCGGCATAGAGAAGGCTAGAGGCCTCTCTATGTGTCATGTCCTGACTGGGGGTGAGCCCCAAGGCACAAAGAAGGCTTGGGGCCCCAGCCAGGACATGACATGGTGAAGAAAAACTGTTGTCGCAAGTTCAAAATGACCGTCACGTACCGACACTCAACACCTCAAAAATGCACAGCCTTGAAAATTACAACTGAATTGAATCAATCTCCACAAAAACTCCTGTCACAATACCAAATTACATACAGACTATTTAACACTAGAAGCGCTGAGCCATTGTTACCCCCTAAAGCGCAGTTGGGGCAAAGTTTGCCAATGAGTCTACAGACAGGGACGTATTTACTGACACATAATGGTCGCTAGATGGCGCTTCTTGTACGGATCCAAAGTCAAGGCCGAAACTTTAGGGTGTCTGTTTTATCTTGTGTCGAAGTGTTTTGATTCAATGTTGCTTGTTTTTCGAGATAAGGGAGTAACGATTACAGTCACTAAAATGTGTAAAGACGCCAGTCTGGCTTGGTTTTATACCCAGTTTCTACTATTGTGCTCAACATTGCAGTGGGGAAATATTGGTGGAATAATACAAATAGCAAAAAAGAAAATATAAAATCGAAATGACTTTGGCAACTGAACTGGTGATGTCAAGGAGATTGTCTTGCACATTCACCTTACTGTGGATCTATGGCCAATGTCCGTGTTCCATTTGCAATTTCACAATAAATTGACCAGTTCACAAAACCCAAATATCGCTAAATAAAACAAGTGACATTTAAAAGAACAAAGTAAGAACATCAAACATGTTCCACCAATTGAAAAAACTAACAAACGCAACGGAAACAAATAGTGGCAGAGAAAATAACACATAATATAAATATTCCCAAATTGCTGCTTGCAGCTATATGTATTATTATTATTAAATTGTACACTTTATTTTATTTTAGAGGAAAGTCTGAACACGAATCAACTATAAAATGTGAATTTTGCTCAGAAGACCATCACAATTTTCCTTCCACCAAACAACAGGCCAGGCTCTGTGTGGTGTTTTGGGAGTTTAACAACCTTTGATACATTTAACTCCAGCCACATGATTTTGAGTTCATTCTCTGAATTAATTCAATGCTAATAAAGGTATACATTCAATTTGGAATAGCCCGATTAATTTAGATTAATTACAAAAACATTCTTAATAACAGTTGCAGAACATTTTCACTTGCCACTGTACATTTTGACTATGGTTGCTCTTAAACCCTATCTATTGTCTCTTGTTCAGAGTTGGTCAGCAATTCTGCATTGTATTTAGTTTCTCATGCCCATACTCTATCACAACCATATTTACATTCACTGACTGAAGGTTCCTGTGGATAAGAGCGTCCGATCAATGTAAAGTAAAATATGCACTTTCATGGGGTATTATTCAAATTACCTCGCCCCAAATAATTTGTATTGCAATCAAATGTGGCCATGTTTGAAGATGGAGATCATAAATTCATAATAATCTGTGAGACTTGAATGTGCTTTGCAAGCACTTTCATAACATATTTGGTCATTTAGATTCCAGTTATCACACCATAGCACTGTCACATTGATCGCAATGCAGGGGTCAAAAACATTTGAGGCATGGTAGTTTTTTCTACAGAAAATATGTTTAACTTACTTTTTGCTTAATTTTACATAATATTCAACAGTAGTTAGACATTAAATACTTATTAAATACTTTAGACGGGGCCCCTGAATGGTACAATAATCCTTCTTGTGGATTAGCCCTGGGGTCATATGGGGTGCGATGAAGTTGAAAAAAAACATTCCAGTTTAGAGGGTTTAAAATCCAAGATGGCAGCCTTTCCTTACAATCTATGTGGCAGCTTGAGCACCTGTGAGCTCAATTGAGGTAGAAGGCCAGAGATTGGATTCTGTGTAGCACATTAGGATTCCAGGCAAGACTTCCTGGTTGAACAAGCAATGTGATAAGAATCATAACAGGATAGGATCAGTCTTGTCAGACACTTACTGTCCAACGTCTGCACGGTGGTGTCACAGTGAAGCAGGATGTTGATAACGAGTTGGATGTCATGAAATCATGGAGAAGGTTTATATGCTTTTCATGTCAAGAAGCTGGTCAAGGCATTGTAAAGAGAATGTATAACCACCAAGCTTAGTCTATATAGAATAGAAAACACAATTAAGTGAATATAACAGAATATGAAGTGATTTTTTTTATTTATGTTATTTAATCTGAAATATCATCCCAAAAATAACATTTCCACCTCTCCCTTTAAGACATTGATTCCAGCTATGTGTCCGTATAAGGATAAGAACATGGGGGGAAAATCAGCTGGAAGGAGATTACACAAAACATGATAGCGAGACCATCAAAAGATTTAGTGATGAACAAGTCCAAGACCGCTACGTTTCCGACATGAAAGGGGCAAATAGCCAATAAATTGGGATGCTTCCACTGGTATCTATTTTAGGTCAAATGCACAGCAACTACACTGCTCACAAAAGTTAAGGGAACAAACATCGGGTCTCGATTAACGAAATAAATTAAAGACAGAAATCTTTACTGTACAAGGTGTAATTAGTTGAGAACAATATTAGGTAACAAGGATCAGTTGAAACCTAAATAACCAATCGATTGAAAGCTGAATACAAACAAAAATCAAAGTAAACCATTTAAATCAAATGGTGAATTTCATCACAGCAGCTTGGTTGATGCCCTTCTAAGGCCCTGTCCAGCTCTCCTTGCATAATGGCCTGTCTTCTGGTATCTCCTCCATGGTCTTGAGACTGTACTGGTAGACCCAGCAAACCTTGAGAAGTAAAAATGTGCCATTCTGGAGCAGCTGGAATATTGGTGCAACCTAAATGGACTGCAGGTACCTCCTCATGATACCAGTAGAGACAAGGACACTAGCAAAATGCAAACCTTGAGGAGAATCAGCCAGGAAGTATAAAAATAGAGCAAATGCCTGTGGCCAAACTATTGGTTGGTTGTTATTAGTTGTTTTGCTGTTGCTTCTTCAGTGCACTTGTTGTCGCTTTAATTTTCACCCAAACAGGTGACCTTGATTCAGAGTCATTTAAGCTTCCTAACTGGACAGATTTGATACCTCTGAAGTTTTATTGACTTGGTGTTATACTGTGATGATTACGTGTTCCCTTAATTTTTTGGAGCATTGTATTTATACAGCCTATGTAACCAGAATACCATTAATGAATGTATAGAATAGGAAAATGTTAAAGTAAATCTATTGTTGGACAGGAAAAAAAATAATAATATATATTTATTTTTTGTTTTGTTAGGATCCTTGCAGCACTGTTTTAGATGAGCTTCAACCCTTGTTGTGGCTTCCTCTGACTGAGTTGTGATCTATTGGTTGGGACTTCCTGTGTGTAATCATAACCACGGATGAATGTGCAGCGATCAACATTTGAGGGGAAACATTGGTGAAAGCTAGTAATTTACCTGCTGCTCAGCCAGTAAGAGATTACAAATGGAATTCCAAGATGTGATCAAGATGCTAGCCCTTAAAAGACTGATACAGAGTATAGCCCGGATTCATCAGCTGCACCAGGATATGTTAGCATAGGAGTGGATATTGGAAGACAGGTGTAATCGATGGATACATTTTCAACCCTGAGATATAGGAGGTAGCATTTTAGCATTGTGAAGGCGAAGTGTTTAAGCCGGGTGTGACTGATCAAATTAACCTTAATGCTTGTTTATGGAGTGTTTTATTTGGGACCAAAGCCATGCACACCTAATACAATAGAGCTGTTGTTAAAACTATGAAGGAGTTATGACCAATTGACAAAAGCAACTTTGGGTACGGTCCTAGAAAACATTGTTACAGCTATACTCCCCAAAGCATACATCGGGTGTGAAGAGAACCGCCAGAGAAGAATGTCCACTTCCTACCCGATTTTGTCTGCTTCTCTATACCTGTCGGAGGCAGTTTTAACAACGCAACAACACATGCGGGCTTTGGTTTTCAAACACACGTCATATGTCAGAGCAGCACATCATACAGAGATTGAGTGTGAATAGGGATAAATGCATGGATGAAGACAATACGAAAGCTTTATGCAATGCAATAGTGAGTTGGTATGTCAAAACGAAAGAGTTTCAACAGAAATCTAAATACAAATGTGTTATTCCACACAAAACAATGTTAAACATGCTTTACTTCTCGTTATTGACACAAGGCTCTACAATGTCTGAACAGGTTCTAAAAATGATTTACTATGACCCGATAAACCCGGGAGCTTATGTGGGTAAAGCGAGCTTGAAAAGAGCTTTATTAGAGATAACCAGGGAGAGCCTTAAAAAATTATGTTGCAAATAAGTTATTGGCCCAGGATACGCTATTATTTTGAAGTAATATTTTTTGTGATAAAATAGATGATAGAAGAAAATATTAGACTAGCCCTCAGGTACCCATTTGCCATACCACTCTTGTCCTGAGAAATAAAAATCAACATTACAAGTTTTGAGTTTTAGATGCTGTTAGACTATCAAAGTTGAGGGCTAAACAATAAACAATACAACTAAACATACACCACAACATGACAGGACTTATATTTAAGCATGTAGCATATCCACAATGAACCACAACAAGTGCCAGAACATAGGAACCTATATACACAAAACAGACAAAAATCAACAAGTGACTACAGGTGCACGTAATAGGCTAAGGTGTCAAAAGTGTGCTTGAAAGATATAAGACTACTAATGCGTTGTTGTGATAAACAAACTGCAAATATTTTTCAAGAGATACATGCTAAAGGACTACCTGGACACCATTGATGAAACCAATTAATGGACAACAATGCTAACATTCATCTCAACAGTGACATTCTAGGCTAAATTAAGAACATCTTTGTTGCATCAAAAAGGTCACATAGCAACAACAAGCTATGGTTTCCTGCTGAACCTAAGAGCCTCTCCTGTGACATGTAGGATGCCCACAGGACACAGCAGTTTGCCAAAAATAGTATCCAAAAGGTTTTAGAGACGTTTAGCAGTGGTTCACAACCTTTTTGGTTACTGTTTACCACCAGAAGTAGGTCACACACTAAACACCAAATCCCTTGTTGCGTGCTTTTCAAACATAACGAGATGTCTAAGAGTCAAATTTGCTCTACATTTAAAAGCAGACATAACCTTTCAGGTAGCGGTTGACTTCAACTCCCCCCATCCCCGTTTGGATGGAAGGCTTATCTGATTTTGTCTGGTTGAATAATCCATATTTCCACAGCTATCATCTACAATCTGAGGTTAGATGTCAATATCACACCGATTGTCATCTTGACAGACTGCACCACTGTTCGGTATGGCAACTGCTTTGCCCTGGATTTCAAGGCACTTCAGAGGGTAATGCGGATGGCTGAGTTCATCACTGGAGCCAAGCTCCCTGTCATTCAAGATCTCCACTCGGGGCGGTGTAAAAAAAAAAAAAGCCCTAAAGAGTAAATAAACCCAAACATTTAGACACAGATTTTTTTTATGCAGGGCTCACACACGCTCTTGTTCGAATTATTTATTATGTCTGGCGGTGTTATATTCTACGTCAAAATCCACCATGGTCTCAGCTACTGACCCATGCTGAAAATCCTTAGTCCAACTAAGGGAGCTTTTAGCAAGTATAATGTCCGTGTGCTGTGTTCTGCATCAAGTGAGCAAAGTTAACTGAGAGATGGACCAAATTCCATGTTCTATTAATCGTTATAGCATTGATTTATTGTAAATATAGTTTACCGTTAACCCAGTTTTGCATGCCCCATGTATCCGTGCTAATGTGAATATTAAAACATTGTTAAATTGTGTCAAACTCCATTGCGTCCACCCTCTCCTTTCCAAATTCACACAGAGACACAAAAGACACATAAGCACAGTGGCACTAACTTTCAATATTTAATAATAGACTAAATTATGGAATGCAGTGTAAGCTGGACACTATCTATACCATTCTATGAAAAGCTATACACATTATTGAGTTTGATAGTTATAATAGATTTGTGGAAAAATCATTCTAATGTGATAGAGATGTGAAGTGCTGGTACCATGTTTTATCAGCAGAAACTTTACTTACAGTGGGGAGAACAAGTATTTGATACACAGCTGATTTTGCAGGTTTTCCTACATACAAAGCATGTATAGATCTGTAATTTTTATCATAGGTACACCTCAACTGTGAGAGACGGAATCTAAAACAAAATATCCAGAACATCACATTGTATGATTAAGTAATTAATTTGCATTTTATTGCATGACATAAGTATTTGATCACCTCTCAACCAGTAAGAATTCCATCTCTCACAGACCTGTTAGTTTGTCCTTAAGAAGCCCTCCTGTTCTCCACTCATTACCTGCATTTACTGCGCCTGTTTGAACTTGTTACCTGTAAAAAAGACACCCGTGTACACACTCAATCAAACAGACCCCAACCTCTCCACATTGGCCAAGACCAGAGAGCTGTGTAAGGACATCAGGGATAAAATTGTAGAACTGCACAAGGCTGGGATGGGCTACAGGACAATAGGCAAGCATCTTGGTGAGAAGGAAACTGTTGGTGCAATTATTAGAAAATCGAAGAAGTTCAAGATGACAGTCAACCCTCTGTCTGGGGCTCCATGCAAGATCTCACCTTGTTGGGCATCAATGATCATGAGGAAGGTGAGGGATCAGCCCAGAACTACATGGCAGGACCTGGTCAATGACCTGAAGAAAGCTGGGACCACAGTCTCAAAGAAAACCATTAGTAACACACTACGCAGTCATGGATTAAAATCCTGCAGCGCACGCAAGGTCCCCCTGCTCAAGCCAGCACATGTCCAGGCCCGTCTGATGTTTGCCAATGACCATCTGGATGATCCGGAAGAGGAATGGGAGAAGGTCATGTGGTCTGATGAGACAAAAATAGAGCTTTTTGGTCTAAACTCCACTCGCCGTGTTTGGCGGAGGAAGATAGATGAGTACAACCCCAAGAACACCCTCCCAACTGTGAAGCATGGAGGTGGAAACATCATTCTTTAGGGATGCTTTTCTGCAAAGGGGACAGGACGACTACACCGCATTGAGGGGAGGATGGATGGGGCCATGTATCGCAAGATCTCCCTCAATAAGAGCATTGAAGACGGGTCATGGCTGGGTCTTCCAGCATGACAACGACCCAAAACACACAGCCAGGGCAACTAAGGAGTGGCTCCGTAAGAAGCATCTCAAGGTCCTGGAGTGGCCTAGCCAGTCTCCAGACCTGAACCCAATAGAAATTAAATTCACGTTTTATTTAAGTATGTCTGCTTTTGGTTCTGTCACGGCCTCGGTGTGTGACAGAATCAAAAGCAGACATACTTAAAGAAAACGTGAATTTAATTCTACACAAGACAAATAAAACACAAACTGTACACGAAAAGTAAAGGTGCGCGATTAAACAGCAAAATGTATATCTAACTAAACAACAAAGAAACTGTGAACACTTACAGATACAACAGGTAGCGTATCCACAGAACAATGACAATAAACAAGACAGGACCGTGAACATTGTATGTGAACAAACAATAAACCATACCGGCTATATATAAACCTAACTTAAGTAGGCTCCTCAATCAGAGGCAACTGGCAACAGCTGTCTCTGACCGAGGAGCCCACAACAGTGACATGGTGGCTAGAGGCACCTCCATGTGTCATGCCCTGACTGTGAGTCCCGAGGCACAGATATGGCCAGGGGCCCCCAGCCAGGACATGACAGTAACTAATATTCTAAAAAGTTACGTCTGCTGTTAATACATGATATGACCGCAGGCTTTATGTAACAAAATAAAAAAATATATATATTGTATTATTAACAGGACGGTTGCATTGGTACGTAATTTCTTCAGGCACAAGTATTCCTGGCTGATTGATTACAAACAAATTGTAGTCTATTATGGCAATTTACTATGTCTAGGATTGTAATTTAGGCTGATAATAAAGAAAACGTCTTTAGCACAATTAACAGTTTATTGAAGATTCACTTGCAAGGAGAGTCTGGTTCCACATCACCCAGAGTGACAGGGAAGCATCTCTGGTAATTCCAAAGTTACGTACCATACTTATAGTCTAGGGGTGTGTCAAGACAATGCACAACATTTCTTTATTAAAAACACATCTTCACTTGGTTAACTATTATCTATTAGGTTACACTGAAAGGAATTCTGTTTCCCCAGCTTCCCCTCAGGGGACTAGGACAACACACGTGGCCGGTCCAACCTGAATGGGTCACAAGTTAGCATATCAGAGGGGTAATAAAAGGGTCATCAAAGTGAGAAGGGAACAGATGCACAAATGGCTTTAACTCATTAACAGACGTCTTAGTTATTGCTGACCATTTGAAACACATGACCACCATAAACTTAGACCCTACCTCACAAAGGAACATATACCATCTGTGAATGGCACTGCTTTACTCAGCACACATTCCGTTTACTTGTGCAGACACAAAGGATTCAGTACCTTCACGTAACATCTGGATTATACCATGTATAATCCATTACTGCATTGAATCTACTTTTATTACCATAACAATCCACCCTATAAGGTTAATAGTTATGGACTGTGAGCAAACTGAGATGTCTTGCTCTTTATTAATGTGCATCTGGACCATCCCGTGTGTCGTAACCTTAGGAATACGTATTTTTATTAAACAGGACAATAGCATACAACAATCAAACAAAATGCAAAACCAGCTATGCTGTAGTCAACAATGTGCATAGTGTCATTCCCTAGGAATTTGTCATAGCCCTGAGGACGGATCCAATCCACAGTTTCTAAGACCAAATCAAATATCTTATGTGATGCATCAAAAATGAAAATACTAGTGTCACTCTATTTTGCCTATTGCTGCAATTGTTTCTGGGGTGAAATTCATGAAGGCATCTCTTCCTGTATTGTGCTTGTTCTTAACTGACCCTCCAGAAATGCAGCCGCATGCTTTCATACCACAAACCATATAGACCTGTTCTGGCAAAACATCTAGACCCATAGAGTTGTTACAGATCTCGGCAGCACAGTCCTAAACTCCCAGTGTCTCCTGGAGCATCTATGATACAGAATAAGACATTATACAATTCACATACAGGTAATGGTGACCAGATCTGCAACGAATATTGCCTTGATTATTACTGAAGCACCAGGAGTCCTATAAAACACTCAAATATTTGGAAACAATAATCAGTACAAGAGTTTGTTCAAATAAACGCCCTAGTCGTATTCTTCGCTTGGACCTCGTGGTTTACAAATGTCTCTTTCCTCACTTCCTTCTGAGACAATCTGTCCATGATCATCATAGTGTGATTCGAATGTCCACTCCATTGATATGGAAATGACACATAGGCACCTTTTAAGCTTCCCACGTGGACTTGCTTGCATAGTATACAGATGAGGTAGCATCAGTTAAACATTGTGGTCTTAGATAATAAGAAAGTAGTTTTGAACATGATTGATTGTCGTTTTTGCGGCAGAACATTGCACGTTGAGGGGTTATGTGTTGCACTGTAGGATTCATAGAAACGAACCACGCTGTGTTTTTATGTGTGCGAGCACTGATTGCAGGCAAACATTTTGCACATATGCAACATTTAAGGGTCACTTCTATCGAAAGCACAATGTGCCAGCGCCTTCTGTTAGTGCTAAGACTGGCACAGCCATTGTATCAAATTTTATTTGTGCCATGTCGCTGTGTTTGGACCGATTTCAGACCATGCAGGAACTTCTTGTACACTTAAAAAGACATTTAGTGGAGGGAAGATCTGTTCTCTTCATCTCACAAAGGCCCAGTGAGAACAACCTATGCAAGAGCTCAAAGATTCAAACACATGTTTAAATATGTAGAGCCCACAGTAGTTAGATTAGGATATGATGACAATATGAGACAAATGATTGCTTATTACATACATGTGAAGCAAACATTGATTAGCTTACTAGAATCAGAATTTTGGAAGAATTCAGTGTTGCAATAGTCAAATGAAACAGATGCATGCGTTCTTAGTGACATTTGTGACAGACAAGCCTTCATGTCCAACCAGTTCTTCATTGCAAACCCAGGAGGCCTGCAACTTATTTTATACCAAGACGCATTTGAAGTAGTCAATCCTCTCGGCTCAGCAAAAAAGACACACAAAGTTCTCTGTTTATCTTTCTGTGGCAAATTTGGCTGTTCATGTGCGGTCTAACACGGATCATATGTCCCTAGTCTTGCTGTGTGGAGAGAATGACCTAAAACAATTTGGATGTGCTAAAGTTTTTGCTGACATATTATTGGATCTGAAAGATTTTGAAGAAAATGGAGTCACTGCAGAAGGGGAAACAGGCTTTGTACTGTATTGGAGGGGATAATTTAGGGTCACACGGCATTGGTGGGTTTACTGAAAACTTTAGTCATTCTGGTTATTTTTGCAGGTACTGTGAGGTCACCAGAGACAAATTTCAGAAAGAACCCAATCTTTGCAGACAGCAACGAACCGCTGATACCTACAACGCTGCTGTCGCCTCTCTGTCTGGTGAGAGCAGAGAAGTCAAAGGAATAAAACTGAGGTCAGTTTTCAATGATTTGCCAAACTTTCATGTATGCCAACCTGGTCTCCCACCTTGTTTAGGCCATGACATTTTTGAGGGTGTCTTGTCCTATGATCTTGCTCTGTACTTGAAGTATTTCATCAAAGAAAGGAAATGGTTCACATGTACCCAATTGAACAGACAAATCAAACAATTCAAGTACAAAGGTTCTGATGCTTTTACCAAGCCATGCTCTGTCAAATCTGGTGCACTCAAACTCTCTGGTCAAGCTGTCCAGAACTGGAATTTTTTGAGGTTGCTACCTGTTCTAATTGGCAACAAGGTGCAAATTGCAGATGATGACGTGTGGCAGTTGACTCTCCTGCTAAAAGATCTTGTCGATATGGTTTGTGCGCAAAAGATTTCGTTGTCACAGGTATCTTATCTTGACATCATAATCCAAGAGTATCTGGATTCAAGAAAGTGTTTGTTTCCTGAGAGTACTCTAAAACCAAAACACCATTACATGAGACATTATTCCTCACTAATTCTGAAATTTGGCCCCCTTATCAAATTATGGACGATGCGTTTCGAAAGTAAACACAGCTATTTCAAGAGATGTGCCAGACATTTGAAAAACTTTAAGAACATTTGCCTAACTTTTTCTGAAAGGCATCAGATGTTTCAGGGATATGTCTCGACAGGAGCAGGATGCAGTGTGTTTCTGCAAATAAAAAATGGTTGTGCTTTTATTTCCAACCTTTACAGTGACACACTAAATCATGCTGTTAGTGAATTTGGATTTTTAGAAAATGATACCATTGTCTCCACAGGAATTCAATACAAAGGTACATTATACAAGAAGGGCGATTTCCTAGTCTTGAATAATGATGAGTCCATGGAATTTGGGGAGCTTGTCATCATTTTAGTTAAGGATAATGCCACTGTGTATTTTCTTATGGACACACACAAATCTGACCATCTTCCCAAATACCACCTGTACTCTGTGACACAACAAAGTACAGGAATGCAGTGTGTTAACATTAATGACTTGGTAGATTTGTATCCATTAACATCATACATCATTGATGGACACTGACAAAACGCTGTGTTTCAGTGGAATGACTAAGTGATCTTGGCCATGTTTGAATAGTTAGAAATATTAAAAGTTGGCCAGAAATGGTGAATGGAATGATAATTTTAGCCTTAAGTGGTTCTCAATTTTTTTTATCTCCACTGACTGTAGTTTTGAACCTATTTCATATTGGAATTAGAGTTGTGTCTACTATAGATACAATATGTACAGTGTTCCTGAGTAAATCTATCAGCTACTTTTGCTACATTTCCTTTTATGTCTTAAAAGCAATTTGTAGAGATGACCGAACCATTTCTACGTTCCACCATCACGGAGGTCTTGCCTGACCTTCCAGAAGTATCGAAGGACATCTTGGTAGAAACTCTTCAATCCCTGGGGATAAAGACCCATGATGACTTTCAGTTTATTAAGGAAGAGGATTTGTTGTCAGCCTTGAGGCCCCTACAAGCCCGGGAGCTGGTTGCTGCATGGAGTCTCAAATGTAAGTTCAGCATTGCTGTTCATGATGTGACCAGTTATCAACATGGCTATATAAGTTCAGTCAAAATATAAAAACATCCATATTATGTCTCTGTTTTGTGTATGTGTATTTGTAAAGGCCAGGGCCAGGAAACTGGTTCTTTAAGCCTTGCTACCTCACCAGGACCTTCCAAGTCCGTGCCGTCTCTGTCGCCAATTTCAACGTCGTCATCCAGCTGCTGTCAGAGCCCAGGTCACTCTTTTCCACACTCATTCCATATTCCATGGGGAGAGTTCCCAGAGGCTTTGACGCAGGCTTTGGAGAGAGGTAGACGTCCAGGTCCAATTTTGAGGAAGGAGATGGTTAGAATTGTTGTCCATGAAATGATGAAAGTAACACCGTCCATAAGTAAAATGAATGCTACTGACGTGGTCAAAACAATGGGGCAAAATATCCAAAATCACTTCAAGATGTCATAGAGGGTGACATAATAGGCACTGGGTACCTTTTCCTAGTAAAAAAAATTCTAAACAGAGAAAATGTGAAACGGCCTTCAACACCAAAAATAACAAAAAGAAAGATTTGTCACGATTCTGACACTGACGAAATACCCCCTGAAAAACGTTCAAGACACTTATGGGTGCATCACCTTGGAGAAACAGCCGAAAGACAGCAGCAGAAGAAAAGAGAAGCTTAAAAGTCTGTTTAGACAAAGTGATCAAAGTCCAGTTCCAGTTCTGATGAAGTTGACGTTCTATACCCAACGCCAAGAGGTCAACAAAGGGAAAGATGTAAAGTACCTCCTTGAAAACTGGCCATATTGGTTTAATGAGACTGGCATGACGGTACACTTCAACAAGCTCACAGGAGTAGATCTGAAGGAGACCTTCCTGAAGAATGTGGAACAGAAGGGAGAAAGGCTCTTGCACTTCATGAAAACTGTTGCTGTGAACAAAACCAAAAGATTCTATCAAGCTGCGACAAAGCTACAACTGCTGAGGGGAGAACACACAGGTTCCACTGAAGATGTCAGAGATTTATTTATTTTGAGATTATTTTGATGCGAAAGAATATGTGATGTTCCATTATGTGGACACTTGTCTGGCTAGAGAAGTGGACATGGACCGAGTTCCCTTGACTCCGACGATTTTTGTGTGTGGTAAGTTAACCTAACTCACTTACCAGCGTTTAAGATGAACGGCAGAGACATAGACGGGTGTATAAACATGATGAATTCTGGGATAGAAATAATGTAAATCTGTCTCAGATTTTTTCATTTCCATCCCAGAGTTCATCATGTTCATGCAGCATCTGCAGCTGTCTGTCTCAGCCATTCATCTCAAACGCCCCCACTCACACTCTCTCACTCACGACAGACATGTTAAATGTTAACATTGTTGTTGGATTCTGTTTGTTTTTTTGTAGGACATTCCTGCTATTCCTCCAGAAGGATGATGCTGAGTGTAGATCAAGTCATCGCGAACGAGAACATTTCTTCCTTCATCACGTCCTTGTGCAAGATGTTTGCCAGCTACTATTGCTTTAACATCCATTATCCATCTACGCTTGCATCGTCCCTGGAATTTCTACAGAGGCAAGGTTTTAGATTTTTGTTTTGCAATTTTTTTTTATTCTATTTATTTGGTCATTTGGCTGAGGCTTTTATCCAAAGCGACTTGCACATACAAATACCTTCAGGGCCATTCTCCCCTAGAGCAACTTGGGGTTAAGTGCCTTTTAAGGGCATGTCAGTGGTGGCGAGATTTAAACCCCTGACAAATATAGTGCAATAATAATAGTTTATGGCTTACTGAAATTGAGATTCGATCTCGGATCGCTTAAATCTCTGTGAGGCTCATGTTGTTGCGTTGACCACAGAGCTATCGTCGGAACGCTGTTAAGATTACGTCTTATGCTTTTGCAAAGCCTAATATTTTTCTTTGTCTTTCTTCTTGTTTTATGTTAAAATGTTTTCATTATTTATTAAATGTATTTCATTTAATTTCACAAATTTTTGTATTGTGATTATTAATTCGTTTCACATGAATTAGTGCTGCCATTAACGACTAATCTTTCAACAAATTTTTCTATTAATCGACTAATCTAAACGACTAATAAAAAATAAAATAAAAATTTGTTATTTTGTTGTGTCCATTTTATTTTGAACTCAACTGAAAGGCCAAAACATAAAATGTCCCCTGTTCAAAAGCAGTATGTATTAACAATCTAAGCATTAAGTATCTGCATTTCCATTAGGCTATACCATATTAGTCAGAGTCCTAATCTAATCCTCTATTAACAAACATGTATTACTTAAATAAGCTCTTTGTTCTGCCTTAAATTAATACATTATTAGCTTACTGTAGCCTACATTTTTATATGTACATTTCTGAAATGCATAACTGATAACATCACTTTGAATTGTAATGTAGATGCAATGCATGCATTTTCTGCAAAGCTGCTTTGAAAACGATATTGTGAAAAGCGCTTTACAAACAAACTGGAATTGAATTGAAAGAGTCTGGACTAGCCCACTGCGATTAGCTCTGCCTAATAATGAGTCACGCTGAAAGCAGGCAGGCACACAGCTATGCAGCTCGCATTTACACTTGCGTGCATGGCGGGCCCATGCCGCGGTTCCCGTGCGTGAATGTAAAAGCAACATGGACTCGGGTGCACGCTTGTTCAGGAAGTAAAGTAACCTGCGCATGCGTTTTTGATGATTATATTTAGTTAAATAAAACACATGTAAGGGATGATGATTAATCTTGGATATGAGCGAGAGTGAGCCTGCACTGTATTCGCGCATATCGCGTGGAATCAGAGCAACACATTTGGAAATACACTGTCTCCTCAAAAGAGTCAGTTTGCAAGCAGCAGAAGGCAGTTTTATGCAACACACGCACAGTAAACCTGTGTTGTTAACTGTTGAAACCGAATGTTTCCCCCGGGTTGCGAATCAGAGAATGTCCACGCCGTCAAGTCTTCCCAAATCATACACCTTTATTACAAATGCATTCTGAGATCTGTCTCGCAGGACAGCCAAGAAGATCTGAAGTCCGTTCACATCGGACGCATTTTATGTAGCCTATTCCCCACTCAGTCATTGTATAGAAATTACTGCGCATGCTTCCTGGGTGGGTGTGTCTCGTGTCGCAGCCCCCAGCCCAGGGGTGAACCATCTGGTGACCTTTTCCGAGGTAGATGAGAATGGGGTTGTTGTGTCCGGCGCCAGGAAGTCTACAGGACCCCTCTGGCCTGTCTCCCCTCCTCCCTGGGTCACTTTATCAGTCCCATGTGTGGGGGTCAAGCTAGAAGTTAATTTATAGGTTTTCATGTACACAGTGTCCTTTGTCTTATTCTCCTAACTTCCTGACCCCCACCCCCTCTTATGGACTGTCCCAAATAACCTATTAACCCTCCGCCTTACTACTTCTTAGGAATAACGAATTCCACATCTTCACAGCTGCGCATATATAGCACAGAATAAATAAAAACACAATATATTGACCCGCGTTCTGTTTTCTATCATGCACCGTGTATGTTTGCTATGGCATAAGATGCACGCTAGAATAGAATCGATAGAATTAAGTTGAGTGTGAAACCAGACCATCGCTGCGGGGGGCGCCGGGAACAATCGCGCTCGGGCTCGGACCACGGCAAACAAGCCCACTGTGAAAGCACCGTCACCTGTCTCCGCAACTGTTCATATCAAAGCAGTGAAGGCAGGGCGGGAACGTGAAGGAAGAGGTTAGCAGATTACCCATCAGGTAACGCATGGCGCACAGACTGGTGTGTGGAGGTGAATTACAGTGAGCCTTTTGAGACGGGAGACTAAAAATAAATAGGCGGTCAATAGCAAAACGACACGTCGACTAATTTGCATGGTCTCCGTTCCGGTAGTATTCGTGGTAACCCCGAACAACAGGGCTATGGGCTGAATAATGTCAGTTACACTTTAATTAAAGGAAAACTTTAACCCATATTCTTACTTGTTTGTCTTTTACTTTCGACAGATTTGACTTATGGAGATGGTTTTGTTTCATGTATAAATAAAGTAGTCTGTGTTTTTACTCTCTTCTGTTTCCATAGATGTTTCTTTTCTATTAATGCGGAGAGGGGGACAAAAGTGGAACAAACAAATGCAACACGTTTGCATGTTAATCCAAGAGTCCTTACCTTGATTCAAGACCTCTCCGACCATGAATGGCGAGCCGTTTTAAAAAGGTATGTGTGCTAGTGTTAGTTGTCCTTGATTAATGAAACTAATGGGGATGATTGTGTGTTTCTTTTTCTCTTCTCTTTTCCCCTAGGTGTTTCTTCAATTCAGTGGCTGCGAACCCCGATATCTCCTTTGTTTGTGGGCCAATATTAACGATAGAGGCCATACAGGGTCACATTTGTTCACATATTGTCTCTCTCTCTTCCTCATGCACTAAATTTTTCAACAATAAATGTGCATTCTAGTGAATTGTACATTGACTAATGAGTGTTTTGTTACAGCCTAACATTGCATTTAGAAGTAATTTGAAATGGCTGCTATTACTTCCTGCAGATATGTAGGGAGAGATAGGATGGGAGTAAAGGATATGTTTTCTTCTTTTTAGTGTGGAATGAACATACATATTTAGTCAGAATCAAGCACTTGCTATGAAATAAACTTTATTTTTCAGTTAAATAAGCCTTGATGTAATGTTAAATAAACAGCCGGATGTAAATTTCACTGAGCAAACTTGTTCAGTTTAGCATAGCAGTGATGTAAATATCACTAAATCCCAATGTTGAATTCACATATTTAAAATGTTAAATTTACTCAACAAAAATTCTTGCTATCTCTGAGTTTACCCCCACAGGCCTGGTGTGCTATCTAATCTTTACTAAAATATTCCACAATAGGCCCAGACTAAATCGAAGCCAAAAGCCAACCGCTCCAGACATAATTGTGATGCGCAACACTAAAAACCCAGTGGAACCCCAGTACCCAGTGGATCCAGAATTCCACTACTGGAAAACGTGATAGCCGAAACGGCATGTGTTCGATTAGAGGACCCCATGTACAACAAACCAAACAGAAATTTACCAATACAAAAGCACCCAAGATCACTCCTGTGCAGCTGTACGCATGTCAGCGAACAGAACCACTAAAAACAGGCAGTCGAACCGCCACCACTGTAAACGTGATCAAAAACATATTACCTGTAAAAATATTGGATCCCTCGTGCACAGTGAAACCCAAACCAATTACTGAAAAACACAAAATTCAACAACAATCTGTGCTTGCATATATACTGCTCCATTAACCTCTTGCCAGAAACGTGTGGAATATTTTTGTTAAAGATTAGCTGTTAGAAACCAACAGGGCCAGTGAAGCTGAACTTAGAGAGAGCAAGTCAGGCTGGGGTGTTAAAATGTTAATTAGTACATTCCAGAGTAGGGCCATGAGTCAAGAGATCAAGGGGGAAATAGGGGGACCTGGTCTATTGTCTGTTGGCTTATCACACTGACCCTGATGGGGACAGGGAACACAGGAGGGGAGGTGTGAACACAATTTAGGTGATATCTCCGGGCAGACTTCCTGGCACCAGCACCCCCCCTTCAACTGTCCTCTTCGTCTACCTCTGAGGTCACCAGATGGCCCCACGATCAGAGATTGGGTCTGCATGAAAAGGACACGCCCACCTAGGAAGCCCACTCAAGAGATTACATCCAATGATTGAGGGGTGGGAGGGGCTGAATATAAACTGTGTCCAGGTGAAAGTAATTCAGAGCTTTTCTACTGTACTGTGGGGAACGATCTCCAGATAGCTATCTGTAATAAAGGTGTTTAGTTTGGAAAGACTTGAACCGCGTGGACATTCTCTGATTCGGACCCGGGGGAAGCAGATTTGAACTCAACAACTTGGGGGCTCGTCCGGGATCGGAGAGTGTTCATGCCAATTGACCGAACCAGAGCCTCCGAAAATTCCAGACGATTTTCAGCCGGCTAACTTAAGAAGGTAAGCAGTACCTGTTTAATACGAAATCTGCGTATTGGCTATAGTAAAATTTTGAAAATCGTTTGTGAAAAGTCCGAAGTGTGTAAAAGAAAGTTTCCAAACTAAAGGCCCGGAGTAGCGTCTCCGAAGCTAGGTAAGGCAGGACGGAGCGGCGACTCC
>JACXGK010009997.1:0-13606 GCA_016801125.1 Novumbra hubbsi
ACATAGAATAACAGACGTACAACGTCCTAATACCTGATGTGTTTCCTTTATTTGTACACAAAATAAGTGACAGTTCTATTATAAAACAAACAAATGAAACAAAAACAATTCGAATAATGTATTAAAGTATAACACATAATCAAATCCCTTTCAAATTGTTATATACATTAAAACATAGGTATATTTTCTATTTATTTATAGTTTTTTTATTAAATCTGAATTCACACTGAATTATTAGAGTATTGATGTAAGTAGATAAGGGTAACTTTGGTAAACACACTAACTGCTTCACATTTTAAGTATTATATTGTATTAATTCTCTTCAAACCCCTAGTCTCATCACACAGACCTAAATCATGTCTCCCTATCACTAGTTTCATCACACAAACCTGTATCATGTCTCCCTATCACTAGTTTCATCACACAAACCTGTATCTTGTCTCACCATCACTAGTCTCATCACACAAACCTGTATCATCTCTCACCATCACCAGTCTCATCACACAAACCTGTATCATGTCTCACCATCACTAATCTTATCACACAAACTTGTATCATGTCTCACCATCACTAGTTTCATCACACAAACCTGTATCATGTCTCACCATCACTAATCTCATCACACAAACCTGTATCATGTCTCACCATCACTAGTCTCATCACACAACCCTGTATCTTGTCTCACCATCATTATCCTCATCACACAAACCTGTATCTTGTCTCACCATCACTAGTCTCATCACACAAACCTGTATCTTGTCTCACCATTATTAGTCTCAACACACAAATCTGTATCTTGTCTCACCATCATTAGTCTCAACACACAGACCTGTATTATGTCTGTTTCCTCATCACAAGTCTCATCACACAGACAAATTTCATGCCTCCTCATCACTAGTCTCACCATCACTAGTCTCATCACACAGACCCGTATCATGTCTCCTCATCACTAGTTTCATCACACACCAATCCCAATAACATAAATTATCTCAACTAACAAATTCCCCCCTAGCCATCTTCACACATCTCAGCACGGCAGCTAAAATCAGTCATCTCCATTTGAGGCATTACATTTATATATATGTATTACTAAATCAAGATGGCCCACATCTGTCTTGGAGCTTAGTAGAACGTCAAATAATACATGCATTTGGATGATAGAAATATGCAACGTTCTGGACAGATGCAAGGAGCCCTAAATGCATGAAGTTGTGCTCTGACATCAGAGGTTTACATGAACACATTGTTGTTAATAGCTCAGTATGGCCATCTGGCTAATCTTTATATATTGAAATAAGTCATGTATTCTTTGCATCACATAGGTGGCATTGGCTAATATGCTAAATCTCACAATACCATAGCACAACGGCTTACATTCTTTTGTATGGGCCACCCTATCTCACACTAAGCATTAACCCAAATGTAGATTCATACGACATTGACAGTAACAGTCCTGGGAAATAAACCCACTCTCTTTCTACGACGTTGACAGTAACAGTCCCGGGAAATGAACCCACTTGCTTTCTCCGACATTGACAGTAGCAGTCTCCGAACAGGAACCCACTCGGAAGGTTTCATAATGACACATTTCTAATACACACCTCCAAATTTCAACCTAACTATTACTAATGCAGGTAATAAATAAAAACTAGGTAGACTTAACCATTTAACAATTTGTTTTATTTTACTTCAAGAACCTGATTATATATATATATAATATATATATATATAAACCCATTTCCAACACCCACTATATAAGCCATTCAAACTCTTCCCATATTTACAGGAGCAAGATAAAAAAAGCCTATGAAGAATAAATTAAATCTGCTGCAACCTCTGTTCAACAGAACAGTTACCAGAAGCCTCAACAGCAACTCACATCAAATGCTGCTAATTAATTACCTCAATTTTTTTCTAGTCTTTTCAAACAACATTACATTTTTGTACATGAACTTTGTTCTAACATGTGAGAAGCTAATAGAAACTGATTAACCCAAAGCCCTAAGACTTGGCGTTTTAGGGATACATGGGTAAATTATATCACATACATTTCTGAGCTAAATGGCACCCAGACCTAGTCCTTTTAAATGCATTACTTTTGAACAGAGCCTCATTTGCTCTGACCTGATGTGCACTATATAGAGAATAGTGTCATTTGGTAAACAAACCATAGATTTACTGTAGATGAACAGTTAAAAACAATTGTTTGTGTGCAGATGTACTGCCAACATGTCAATCCATCCCAGACATGAAACTTTGTGCAATAAACTATATATTTTCAACTGAAGCTATGTTCAATATACAAACAAAATTAATTAATTCAAAATTAGATTCAGTAGCTACATTTAAATTAATTTAGACATTATGGCTAATAATACAAATTTGACTTAAAAAAACAAATATACTTTCAGTGGTGTTAACGTAGTTTTCCGCACAACAGTTAATCAAAGCAGTATATGGAAAATTATATGACACTTTGCACAATGCAGACAAAAGGATGAACAGTGTATTTTAACCGCAGAATAAAGGTGAAGTACAGAAGCAAAACAACCAAACATCATTGTTTTAAATATCTGAAACAATGTCCAGTTAATATCCCTGCGGTCTTTAGACTGTGTAAAATCAGTTCTCACAGCTTCACAATTAATTCCGTGATGCAGCCATAACTCCCTTAAGCGTCCCAAACTGAACCCAGTGGCCTTTAGTGCACTTTTGTTGACTAGTAGTGCACTACATATTGTACAGTATAGGCTGCAAATTTGGAAGCAGACCATGGACTGCAGACCAATGGAAGAAAAGCAGGAAGCAGTAGCAGTTTGGGTCCAGGCACTTCCTGAGTCCAAAGAAAAATAAAAATCCTCCTTGTGAGTCCCGGTTTTACTTTAAAACTACCTCCTGGTCTATTACTCAACCAATTCATGAACCAACCATTCAGGTTCCGACAACCATTGACCTTTAAGGGAGAACATCTTAAGTCTGAGCAGGTCAAATCGGATCTATGATAGACGGGGACAGAACATAGGTCACAACCCTGAATGTTGTTGGATCTCTTGTAGCCGTCAGGCGGCCTCAGTCACAAGCAGGTCACTGCGGGTCCAGTAACAGTCGACCCTGTAAGAATCCTACTTATTAAGGTAGCAGGGTTGGGAGGGGTTCAACCCCTAGCAGCAGGTCCTCAGATGTATTCTTCTGTACTTCAACGGTTACCTAAAGCAATAGCAAACAATCAGGACAGAGCATCTTGACATTCCAGCATAAACATAGTAGAAAGTGACTATATGATTATTGTTGTGATCAAGAATACTTTGCAGCAAACATTTGTCCTAGATATCATAAAAATGTCTAGGTCAAATTCTCCATAGGAATACTGCTACAGGGCCTTTTAGCCCAGGGTCTGAAAACCAGTCGTAAAATAATTTAATTTCAAACTTTTTTTTAATTCAAATAAATAAACACTTAAATAAACACTTAAATAGTGTGAACAAACGTTGCAAAGCTCATACCCTCTTCATCAGAGTCGTCAAAGCCAAAGAGAGTAGTGCACTTCTTCAGCAACAAGTGCGTTTGGAGCTCCTCTGCAGTGTTAAAAGGCAGAAAACATTTGGTACACCGCTGCCTCTGGAGAGACAACGCAGCTTCCACTAGATCTGGATTCATTATGGAATGATGAGGAGCCCAGGACATGGCTTTCCTTCGTTTCTGCATGGTGGTGTAACTCTCGTCTAGGTAGGCTGTGGGTGGAGGTCGGATGTAGGGCTTGTTGACAATCATTCCATAAAACGAAGTTGGCCCCTCCTCTTTCTTAATTGGGGATTTGGGAGTAGCAGTAGGGGATTTGGAAAGAGTAATAAAGGTTTTGGGAGAGAAAGGAGCTAAAGGGTTTTTTAGAGAGGGAGGGGTTATATGAGGAGCTGTATGTGATGTGGGAGGCGCAGTAGGAGAACCGGTAGGGGATGTGGGAGGTTTAGTGTTTTGAGCTTTGCATTTTTTGGACTTTGAATCTGTGGTGTGAGAGACAGTTGTGGGGATCTTATCCAAGTCAACATCGTTTTTGGGGTCTTGTCTTGGTTTCTGTACAGCCCGTTTTGTTTTCTTTAACTCCTCTCTCCGCTTTGGCTTCCTGGTAACAATTTGAGCCGAGCCGACTGGGTTCGTGGTCGTTGTGGAAGAGGCTATTGGAGGAGTTGAGGTGCCCTTTTCTTTGCCAATGTTCAGACTCCTTGCAGCCTGCACTTTCTTTACATTTTTGATAATCTGTATCTTCTTGGTTACTTTTTCAGCTTGTTCAGTGGTGGTGATGTTCTTATCAACGCAAGACTTCCTGGTAAGCCGCAAGTTCTTAAATTCACTGATCGCCTTTACAGTGACAGCAGGGGGACTTGGGCCATCACTGACCTGCCGTTTCTTAATGGTAGATGCCTTCACTCTACGAGCCCATTGTCTCTTTGTACCGTGCATCTGGATGGCTTGTGTGGGGGGCGTGGCCTCCAGGGGGGCCGGAGAGAGGCGTGGCCCCCAGGACGTGGCTTTCCTGCGTTTTGGCTTGGTGGTGTAGTTCTCGTGTGTTGAGTGTAGGGGGCGGATACGTGGCTGGATGCCAATCATCCCGTGGAATGAAGTGGTTTTCCAAGATGTAGTTGTAGGGGTATTTGGTGTTGTTTTACTGGTTTTGGGAGTAGCAATTTTTGTGTTTCGTGATTCACATTTCTTTGACTTTGATTCGGTGGACGGAGGTATATCCACATCGGTGTCAACACTTGAAGCCTTCTTAGGTTCTGTTCCTACACTTGGTTTCAGTACAACCTGTTTGGTTTTCTTGAGATCAACTGACACTTTCAGTTTTTTTGTCACATCTGTAGCTTGACCACTCGGGGGATCAATTTTCTTGCTAATAGTCTTTTTCTTAATAACCTCCGTTTTCAGTAACTTATTTATAAACTTTACATTTTTGGTAACTTTTTGAGCAGTAGTTGTAAGAATTGAGGTGTCTATTTCTTTGTTAATGTGGCGACACTTTGCAGCCTGTGCTTTCTTTAAATTATTCATCATCTTTAACTTCTTGGTCACTTTTTCAGCTTGTGTACACAACATTGAGGTACTTACTGTCTTACCAATATACAGCTTCCTCTTACCCTGCAACCTACCGATCACCTTTCCTGTGCTAACGTGGGGAGGGTTGTTATTCTTAGATTTACGAACCTGCCGTTTCCCAAATACCTGAGTTTTCATCTTGCTCAAATGACATTTCCTAGTTACCTGTTCAGTAGCAACAGAAACAGTGGTAGGACCAAGAACAGGGTCATGAATCTGTTCCTTTGGAAAAGGATAGTGTTCTCTCTCATGACGGTTAAGTTCCAAAAAACAACCCAAATGCTCCTTACATCCTGGGAAACAACATACCGCCTGTAGAGGCTGGTGGGTCTTTGCATGCTTTCTCATTTCTGCCACAGCACCAAACCGGGCTTCACACCCACGGTGCGGACAGGGATGCCGGGGACTTCCTCTGTGCTGTACCACGTGGTGCTCATAATGCTGCAACGTAAAACCAGGCTTCTGGCAAATACTGCATTTTCCATTCCAGTGGCAAAACGCAGTTTCTAAGGATTTGGGGTTGCTGCGGTGATGATCCAAAACATGACCAAGGACAGAGCGCATTTTCCCAAAGAATGTCTCTGTGCATCCCTCTACAGGGCAGCAACTGGAAGATTCCTTCCCCTGGGCCGAGGTCTCAATGGGGGTATCAGAAAGCCTGTCCTGTGGTCCCGTCGCTGAAGACGTAGATCCTGTTTTAACCTCCACTGTCTTTGCTGAGGAGCAGGGTTTCACCTCTTTTAAAGTCTTTGTCAGATGTGAAGAAGCACCATTTTGTTCCCATTTTGCAATCTTTCCCAAAGTAGTAGAGTGCACCACAGGTTCTTCCCAGGTCTCCACACAGGATTGCTCCTCTTTTTTCCTTGTCGGCACTGGTCTCACAGCTTGAACATCAACATGCTCGGTTCCTTCAGCTTTAACCCGTCTTTTACTAACATGTCCATTGACCCGCTCTATCGACTGATTGGCATCACACTCTTCTGTTTTCACTGTAGTCTTTGGTGAAGCATGAAGGTCAGTCGACAGCCTATTGGTGGACCGTAGTTTCCTGCGAATGGGTGGAGACGAATCTCTGGTATCCGTGGAGAGCACAGAGATCTTCTTGCGTCCACGTCTCCCCTTCTGCACAGAGCGTTCAGGCTTTTCAAGCAACCCAGGTGGACAGTTCTCATGGACCTCCTGAATATCAGCATGAATGTTTCCTTTCTTCAACTTATCAATGTGTTCAGACAGATGCATCATGGCGAGGAGGTCATTTTTGAACAGCATCCTACAGAACATACACTGGTCTCTGCGGAAGTGGTACATGGCATGGGCTATCACATGAGCATTGCCATTGAAAACCTTGTTGCAGAGACTGCAACGATATGCTAGTTGTCCGTCCCCAGTCTCCGGTGGGATGGCTTCAGAGTTTTGGAGGGTATCCCCAGATACAGCGGGTTCCTTAATGACCTGCGGGGTCTGTGCTTTTTGTGGGCCATCTTTTGTGATTTTCAGGGTGCTTTTAGTGACTTTACGCACATAGTCAGGGTCCTTCGGGTGGTCTCTGCTGACCTTTGGATTGTGAGCACTTTTGGAGACATTTGAGGTGATCAATGAGTTGTCCTGTATTTTATGTGGGACAACCTTTGGGACTTTCAGGGTGTCTGCCACGATCACTGACAGGTCAGTGGCTGGCTTGGTGTATTCATTGACATTATAATTATATATGTTATCTTCAGTGACAATTGGGGGGTTCTCTGGGGGGTCATCAGAGTGCTTTAAAGCAACATTAATGACCTTTGAGGGATCAGTATTATCCTTCAGGGGATGACCATTGACCTGCACAGGATCCCCAAGAATGCAGGTATCTTTAGAGACTGTTTGGGTGTTCTCTCTGTTTTCCAGAATTTCTTTACACTCATTTGAGGCATCTTTTGAATCTTTCAGGGTATTTTCTGAGACTTTTTGGATGTCCTCAGTAAACATTAAGCCGTATCCTGAGTCCACTGTTACTGTTGGGACATCCATCGTTTCCACAGTGATCATTTGGCAGTGTCCAGAATCCCCAGTGGGCACTGAAGTGTCTTGTGAAAAATCTCTGTTCTGTTGGAAAACCTCAACATCCTCTGTATTGTGAGAAATGGAAACCGTTGCAGTATCCACAGTGGCTATTGTTCCATCCTCAGTAACCAGTAGGGAATCTGCAGTGACTCCAGACAAGATGGCATTCAGCTTTTGTTTTGAGATTGACGACGTCTCCGGTCTGTTGCCCCTGGTGGCATTCATTTTGTCTTCTGTTGACTGTTGCATGTTCTGTGCGTTTTCTGAAGAGCCTTTGGTAAATTTGGGGGCGTTGTTGTCCTCTTGAGACCCCACAGTATGGATTACACCCCACAGGGACCTCTGAAGCACAGAGCCTTTCAGGGGTTCCTCAAGCTGCCGGGTGTGAGCAGTGATCTGTGGGATGTTCTCAAGGAATGTCGGGATGCCCTTTGGATTTGTGTTCAGTCGAGTGACCTGTTGGGTGTTTCGAGTGCCTACGTTTGTGTGGGTGTTCTGTGAGTCATCTGTGACTTTTGGGTTGAGTTTAGTGACTACGGAAGTGTCCTTAGGAACCACTAGGGGGACAGTATTGACTTTTGGGGTATTCTCTGGGATGATATCCTGAAGGGTGTCTTCCACTGACGATGATGTCGCCAAGGTTTTCCGCAAGATAATACCTGTAGCTTGGGCTGTCACCGCTTCACGGTTTTCCAAAATCACTGTGTCCTTACCCTTGGCAAACTTCTCAAATTCTCTGGAAAATGCATCCATTGAGGTATTAGACAGCCAGCAAAAAGTAGGAGTAGGATCAATAAGCACTGGAATTTCCTTGTCAGAGATGCTGTCAGTGTCATCCATCATGGCTTCTTCCAGACCAATATTTGCTATGCTCATTGCCTCTTTCAGAATATCAGTAACTTCGGTTTCTCTTGGCAAGGATTCTTGAACATCACTGAATTCAGTAGATATCAGTGCTTTAGGAACAATAGTAAGTTCTGTTGGTTCTTTTGGACCCTCCATATTAAATATTTTCAGTGTTCTTATTCTACCTGGATTATTTGAGACCATGATATTCGTTGAGGGAAGGAAGGGAATACATTTTTTCTGAGCATCTTTGTCAATAAAGAACCCTTGTGATGTGACGGTCATGGCAGTGGCTGTTGAAGTGGCAGTTTCTGAGACCTCACCTTTTATTTCCACTGCTGACATCCGGGAAAATACAGCTGATGCAGCATCTAGTGCTGGCAGACAACTTTGGTTCAGGTAGGGACGGAAATCTGTAGCTTTCAGCACACAGGTTTCAGCATTTAGAGAAACATCTTCCGTCTTAGGCATCCGGGCATAGCTGTGCAACTGTTGTATGAAGAGACTGGGGTTTTGAGTGGGTAAGATAAATTCTTCTCGAAATCGATCCTTTGCCTGATACTGTGCCGGGGCTGGCGGCTTAGACTTATCACAGTGTAGGGACACCAGATCCTCAGGGAAAGCCACGAGCAGTTCATTGTCAGGTAGTGAGACCTCCAACTTCAAATCAGGAGCAGGTGATTCTGCCGGTAGACAGTTCACAGCAGCAATGTCCTCACTTTTACATTCTGGTTCCCTCGCTGCCAAACGAGCAGCCGGTGATTTACTTAGTGAGTTACCTGCATTCTTCGGTTTGGTTTTAGTCTCCTTGACTGCACTGGACTGACACTGCGGGTTCTTTGCCTTCTCTACAGACTTCAACAGCTGAGGTTTCCTGCCTGGTTTACGACCCCTCCGTGGAGCACTGGTCTCAGCCTGAAAGGTGCCTTCCAGAAGCCAACGAGGTTTTCTACCCATCCGCTTGGGCGGTTTCTTCTCCGACAGTCTGGTCATGTGCCTGTGTTGTATGGGAGTGCCTTGCCGAACTAGGTTATCCTGGACCGTGTCCAGTTGTCTGATTGACCGTCTGACTGTGGACTCAGCTGAGGATTCGGCTCTTACAGGTGACTGCATTCTTGGCTTTGGCCCAGGCTTTCTTCCTCTCCTTTTTACTACAGGTTGTACCTCGACAGCTACAGGGGGTTCTACCAGCTTTGCGGACTTTGTTTTGGCTTGTCTTGCCAACGCTGGTGTCACTTGATTGACAGGCAGCCGGGAATGCTCGACAGCAGAGGTCTTTCCAACAGTCCTTTCTGAACTTTGCGTTTTTACACGTTTGGCATCCACGTTTGGTGCTGCTGAGGCATTATTCTTCTCATCTCTGAGGAAACGCTTCTTGGGCTCCGTTACCTGATGAAAGGGTTTAATCTGCACGTGTTTAACCGGAGTTTGTTTCGTCTGAGCTTGTTTAGTCTGAGCGACTCGTCTAGTGGGCCAACGCTCAGACGGGTCAGCGGCCCAGCCGCGGCAAGACTCTTTGGGGATGTTGCTACAGTAACTGGACACCCACTGATCCTCCTCCAAGATCCTTGCCAGGGCCGCCTTCTTCTCGCTCATAAGCTTTAAGCAGTTGGTTCGAAGATTCAAAAGGTTCCAGAATTCCGGGTCAAAGTAAAGTCCTCTCTTTAGGGTCTGGAGCATCTCAAACCGGACGTGGTTCCCAACCGGGCCGGCCTCAGCAAAGTACTCCTCATCAGGGTGGGTGTAGAGGAGGAATACGGTCTTGTAGGCCTCCACTGTGCGCTCCAGGAAGAAGACAAGGAGGGCGCAGGCCCGGCAGATCTCCAGGTCGTCAGGTAGAAAGTAGGCCACGGTCTTGTAGAGCAGGGATTTGGTAGCCGTATCACAGCGGTCTGTCTGGAGGGCATGGGTGCAGAGCTCCACACAGAACTGGAGACCGTCCGTTCCCAGCTGGGAGAGGAAATCACAACGAGAAATTGCATAAATTATTTATACCTGCATTAAAAAAATGCTATATATTAACTTTGATCAGGAAGGGAGTCCTTATTCCAAAAGTTAACCTCAACAATATATCTGAATCTTACATTAGTTTGACCAGACAGTTAACCATCACAGATTCCAGGCTCACCTCTGCAAGGATTACTCTCATAAAAGGGAAAATGGACTTGATGTCAGAGGCAGACAGCAGCAACTGATGGCTTTCTTCCAAGAAGGCCTGCTTGGAGGGGTTGACCCGTAGGCAGAGTTTACTCCATATGAACACCAGATCCCTGTGTGTGTGTGTGTGTGTGGGGGGGGGGGGGATTAATGATTAAAGCTGCAATCTGGAATTTGACAAACAACAGAATAGTAGCCCTGGCACTTAAGGACATAAACACGGTTATAATTAGACTAGTTATTACTGTTCATAATAACATAATATTGACAGATTAGTCAATCAGCCAAAACAATATACTGATTTGTAAAGAAGTTGGGCTTAAAGGGGCTGTTTAGAGATTCTGCGGAATACAGGGCAGGTATCTCAGTAACCTCTAGTCCTGAATCTGAAGTGTTATAGCACAGACTGACCTATATTACACCGTATGGGCCCAGGTCAAAGCAGTGCCCAAATAAAGGAATGAGGTCATTGGGGACATGATATAATGAGTACATCTGAATATAAGAGGTAAGGGGAGGCATTGGCAGGTCGATGTTGGGGTGTTCAAGGACTCACCACATGTAGTACATGTCTCCGCTGCGTAGCTGCTGGGAGAGGAAGGCCCTACAGAGAGCCAGCAGTGTGTCGTCGCTCTCCTCTCGCTCTGTGTTGCAAACAATATCCACCGCATCCTTACCGTCTACCTCACACATCTACAACATAGAGGAACAACCTGTGGTGACATCCTTAGTGGTGACATCCTTCACATCTACAACATAGAGGAAGTACCAGTGGTGACATCCTTTACATCTACAACATAGAGGAAGAACCAGTGGTGACATCCTTCACATCTACACATAGAGGAAGTACCAGTGGTGACATCCTTTACATCTACAACATAGAGGAAGAACCAGTGGTGACATCCTTCACATCTACAACAGACAAAACACAGTGGTGATCTACAACCAATCTTAATATAAATGGCTATGTTGCTCTGGGCAAGGAGATGTTCTAAATTCTGCCATTCAATCACTTCTGCATGAACGTAAGATGGAATTAGATGTCACATTCTTACTGTAGAATCCATACTGATGGAATTAGATATCACATTCATACTGTAGGATCCAAACTGATGGAATTAGATATCACTCTCATGCTGTAAAATCCCAACTGTCATGTCAGTTACAGGAACGTCATGGGTCCCGCCCAATATTAGATTCCTTAAACAGACATTTTAATCCAGAGCCAGTAACAATCACATTATTTGCAGATGTGTCAACATCTACCCAAATCTCATTCTCTTCCAGTGGAAATCCAACGCCAAAGGTTGGTCCCTCACCTCTTTGCGCATGTGATCATAGAGCGAGGCTTTGCAAAGACAGGTGAGATAGGCCTGCAGGAAGAACAGGTGTCGTCCAGCGGTCGGGTGCTGGGAGCACGTCTTCGCCAGAACCACCGCCTCCTGGATCATGAAACAGGACAGCAGATAACGAACTCGCAGCTCGAAGAAGACCGGCACCTCTGATCCTATATACCGCTCCACTGTGGAGAGAGAGGGGGGGTCAAAGGTCAGCGGCATGTCCTAAAGTCTCCCTCCCTCCACCTCGTCCCCACCCCTGCCTGCCTCACCTTCATCCTGGGACAGAGCTGCGTCCTTCAGAACGGCCTGTAGCACGGGGCTGGCCCATGGTCCCTTCTCTCTGATGATTCGTTTCACCTGCAGCAGGTGGATGTTCTGGTGTCTATCCAGGTGGGAAAAGCATTCCTGAAAGTGAAGGACCTGATGTAACCTAGTGGTATTTAACACTGCACCCCTACAGGGGAGAACAAATGATGGGTCCCATTAACTACCTGGCCTTACGATCAAGCAGGGTCCTAATACCAGGTGTGGTGAATGTGTGGAGGTCGGTAATTGATCATTTACCGATTGTGGTGCTTTTGAACATGATTACTCACCTGGAATGAATCAAGGACATCTTTCAAGGGATCCTGCAGGAAGTTATCCTTCTTCAAAAACAGCAAGAGTTCAAAAACACTCCTGTGAGCAGAGAATATGGAGTGACAAGTTAGTCTACTCTAACACATTGCGGGGCATTTGTGAAATCAAATGTCATTTCTGAAAGGCAAAGAATCTATTATACAAGAATACCCATAGTTGGGTGGCTAGGCCAGGGGTTAGTGTGAACCCATTTGGGGTTCCAACCCAGGATTAAAAACACCCCTGGGTTGACAATGAAAACATGTGGAGCTGGCTTTGAGGGCTAAAATTGAAAAAGGGCATTAAGAAAAAGCTTTGGTCTGAAAGTTACAATGCATCAAGTGTGTCCATCAGAGAAATAAATAAACCCTTCAGGTGTACACACAAATCTGTGAATTTCTGCATTATTTAACAGCGTAATGTGGTTTGGTTGCATAATTCAAAAGTGTAATACGTTTCAGAATTAATGTTTGAACAATTCACAGCCTGCTGGTGAAGTGGCTAATGCCATATTTATACATTATAGCCCTAACCCTAATGCCATATTTATACATTATAGCCCTAACCCTAACGCCATATTTATACCCCTAACCCTAATGCCATATTCATACATTAAAGCCCTAACCCTAAATGTATACATTATAGCCCTAACCCTAATGCCATATCTATACATTATAGCCCTAACGCCATATTTATACATTATAGCCCTAACCCTAACGCCATATATATACACATTATAGCCCTAACCCTAATGCCATATATATACACACATTATAGCCCTAACCCTAATGCCATATTTATACATTATAGCCCTAACCCTAATGCCATATTTATACATTATAGCCCTAACCCTAATGCCATATTTATACATTATAGCCCTAACCCTAATGCCATATTTATACATTATAGCCCTAACGCCTTATTTATATATTATATTATAGCCCTAACCCTAACGCCATATTTATACATTATAGCCCTAACCCTAACGCCATATTTAGACATTATAGCCCTAACCCTAATGCCATATTTATACATTATAGCCTTAACGCCATATTTATACATTATAGCCCTAACGCCATATTTATACATTATATATATTTACATTCAAACCAGAAATGCAGAGCAGGAAAGGAAGCAAGAACAAAACAGTTAACACTCATACGCACAGGGCCAGACTGCTCAGGGTGTAGTGGACATGTTCACAGTTAACACTCATACTCACAAGGCCAGACTGCTCAGGGTGTAGTGTACATGTTCACAGTTAACACTCATACTCACAAGGCCAGACTGCTCAGGGTGTAGTGGACATGTTCACAGTTAACACTCATACTCACAAGGCCAGACTGCTCAGGGTGTAGTGGACATGTTCACAGTTGCACGGGAAGCCAGCCGACGCCTGGACAAAGGAACTCAGAGCCGCTTGAAGCACCTGCAGCTGTGGCAAAGGCACCTGCCATCGCCCTGTATAGACCTCTACCAACTACAGGCACACAAAACAGGGACAGAGTAAA
>JACXGK010009999.1:0-12045 GCA_016801125.1 Novumbra hubbsi
TAATCGTAACCTGGATGAGACCAGTAATGGTAACCGGTAACCTGGTTGAGACCAGTAATGGTAATCGTAACCTGGTTGAGACCAGTAATGGTAACCGGTAACCTGGTTGAGACCAGTAATGGTAACCGGTAACCTGGTTGAGACCAGTAATGGTAATCATAACCTGGTTGAGACCAGTAATGGTAATCGTAACCTGGTTGAGACCAGTAATGGTAGTCAGTAACCTGGTTGAGACCAGTAATGGTAGTCAGTAACCTGGTTGAGACCAGTAATGGTAACCGGTAACCTGGTTGAGACCAGTAATGATAATCGTAACCTGGATGAGACCAGTAATGGTAACCGGTAACCTGGTTGAGACCAGTAATGGTAACCGGTAACCTGGTTGAGACCAGTAATGGTAATCATAACCTGGTTGAGACCAGTAATGGTAATCGTAACCTGGTTGAGACCAGTAATGGTAGTCAGTAACCTGGTTGAGACCAGTAATGGTAACCGGTAACCTGGTTGAGACCAGTAATGGTAATCATAACCTGGTTGAGACCAGTAATGGTAATCGTAACCTGGTTGAGACCAGTAATGGTAGTCAGTAACCTGGTTGAGACCAGTAATGGTAATCGTAACCTGGTTGAGACCAGTAATGGTAACCGGTAACCTGGTTGAGACCAGTAATGGTAATCGTAACCTGGTTGAGACCAGTAATGGTAATCGTAACCTGGTTGAGACCAGTAATGGTAATCGGTAACCTGGTTGAGGCTGGTCTCACTGAGGGAACGGCTGAATGTAGTTCCGGGTCGCGGTAAGGTCAGAGTTCCTTTGGCTCTGTTTCTCTGCAGCTTGCGGGCCTGGGCATTAATATCTGGAGAGGAGGAGAAAAAGAGAGCAGAGTAGTGGGAAGAGGAGTGAAGAGGAGAGAGGGGAGCGATGAGGAGAGGAGGTGGGGAGAGGGTTAATGGATCAGAACCGCAGAACAGGACCTATTAACCAGCTTAATCTGATGTAACCAATGGAATCAAAGTTTTAGATGAACCAGGTGAGTCATGCGAATCAAGTAAATCCGTCAGTGTTGAATGGGCTGGTTGGGCCGGAGGCTGAGTGAACACAGGACACATGCATTGACTGCCATCCGCACCAACGGAGAGACACAGACAGCCAGCCAGACAGCTAGATGGCCATCCAGCCAAACAGCCAGCCAGCCAAAGAGCAGCCAGTCATGACCAGTGATCAGTAGTGACAACAGACAGGCCGATGTGTTTGGACAGGCCGACAGACGATGAGTGACAGAGACGATGGGGTCACGTTCAGGTGACGGTGGAGGGTTTGGAGGTACCCCGAGCAGGTCCAGGTGGTCTCCATGGGTATGACAGACAGCCAGGTGACAGGTGACAGACACCCTACCTGTGCCCACGCCCACCTTTAGAGCTGGGAGTGCTGGGTTGTTGCACCCGGCTGGAGCGCAGGGGAGAGGAGATGATTCTACCTAGACCGGACCGGACCATTAGAGCGGCCAGGAAGGGGGGTGTTTTGGTCCCTGGGGGGGACAGGGCACAGAGACACTAACAGTGGCCCTACACACAGCGCCCGATACATGCACACGCTAAGAACACACTAAGGATAACACAGGTTAATTGAGGCTGTTCTAAGTGTTGCTACAGTACCACATGTGTACATGGGTTTTTCCATTCCTTTTCGAATGCCATTATTAATTAGTACAATTAATTAATTCCATGTTAAGGTCACTGGTTACTTACAAGTCATACACACAAACACACACAGGCACACAAATACATTGTTGCATTGCAGATCTCATGTGACGATCATTGTTGTAGTTGAGGGGAACGACTGAGGGGTTTTACTATACAGCACATATTTTCTCTCATGGCCAGTCCATCGTGACCATCTGGTGCTAGGTGTTTTGGATGTTGTTTTTTTATTGGAACCCAAAAAGAAAATCTCAGGTTTGGGGACAACATCTCAGGTTTGGGAACAACATCTCAAAAGTCTGGGACAACATTCTTAGGTTCGGTGACAACATGTCAGGTTTGGAGACAACATCTCAGGTGGTGAGACAACATCTCAGGTTTGGGGACAACATCTCAGGTGGTGAGACAACATCTCAGGTTTGGGGACAACATCTTAGGTGGTGAAACAACATCTCAGGTTTGGAGACAACATCTCAGACGAGGGGACAACATAGCAGTAGTCTGGGACAACATCCTAGTTTCGGGGACAACATTTCAGGTGTTGGGACAACATCTCAGGTTTGAGGACAAAATCTCAGATGAGAGGACAATATCTCAGGTGATGGGCCCCATCTCAGTAGTCTGAGACAACATCTTAGTTTCTGAGAAAACATTTCAGGTGGTGGAGAACATCTCAGATGGGGGGACAATAAACTAAATCATCTGTATGTATTATACCTAAACCTTTAATATGTAAAGTATTGTAAAACGTGTGACTGATTTCAATTTCAGCGTAGTTTGAACATCTGCGCTACAAAACAACAAACATCCAGTCAGCAGTCATGTGAGCACACTGTTGACCAGATAGGGTTAGGGTTAAGATTAGACTCAGGTTTTAGGAAAACAGCATGCATGCTTACAGACAGGGTTAGGTATAGGGTTAGGGTTAGGTATAGGGTTAAGGTTTAGGGTCAGGTTTAAGGAGAACAGCAAGCATCATGCATGTTAACAGAGAGGGTAAGGGTTAATGTTAGGTTTAGGGTTCAGGTTTAGGGTCAGGTTTAAGGAGAACAGCGAGCATCATGCATGCAAATAGACAGGATTAGGTTTAGGGTTAGGGTCAGGTTTCAGGAGAACAGCATGCATGCTAATAGACAGGGTTAGGTTTAGGGTTAAGGGTAGGGTCAGGTTTCAGGAGAACAGCATGCATGCTAATAGACAGGGTTAGGTTTAGGGTTAAGGGTAGGGTCAGGTTTCAGGAGAACAGCATGCATGCTAATAGACAGGGTTAGGTTTAGGGTTAAGGGTAGGGTCCGGTTTCAGAAGAACAGCATGCATGCTAATAGACAGGGTTAGGTTTAGGGTTAAGGGTAGGGTCCGGTTTCAGAAGAACAGCATGCATGCTAATAGACAGGGTTAGGTTTAGGGTTAAGGGTAGGGTCAGGTTTCAGGAGAACAGCATGCATGCTAATAGAAAGTGGCACTACTATAATAGTGGCACATGAAACAGAAAATTGAAATGCACCATTTATATTTTGTGTCACTTCTCAAACTTCTCAATCCTCCAACTCCTCCATCTTCTCTAATGTTCCCTTGTCTTACAACATCTTAAAGAATGTCTCACAACAACTTATGGAATGTCTCACAACATCTTATGGAATGTCTCACAACATCTTATGGAATGTCTCACAACAATTTATGGAATGTCTCACAACATCTTGAAGAATGTCTCACAACATCTTATGGAATGTCTCACAACATCTTATGGAATGTCTCACAACATCTTAAAGAATGTCTCACAACAACTTATGGAATGTCTCACAACATCTTAAATAAAGTCTCACAACATCTTATGGAATGTCTCACAACATCTTATGGAATGTCTCACAACATCTTATGGGATGTCCCACAACATCTTATGGGATGTCCCACAACATCTTATGAAATGTCTCACAACAGCTTATGGAATGTCTCACAACATCTTATGGAATGTCCCACATCATCTTATAGAATGTCACACACCTTGAACAATGTCCCACATCTTAAAGAATGTCTCACATCTTAAAGAATGTCCCACATTTTGAAGAATGTCACACATGTAGATGTCTCACAACATCTTATGGAATGTCCCACATCATCTTATAGAATGTCACACACCTTGAACAATGTCCCACATCTTAAAGAATGTCTCACATCTTAAAGAATGTCCCACATTTTGAAGAATGTCACACATGTAGAATGTCCGGCACCGTTGGCACATTTGGTCACCTGCTCACACTTGCAGATGGGGAAGGTGCACAATCGTTCAAAATGAAGGACCTCTAGTTACAGAGGGATAATGTGATCTGGAACACTAAATAACTCATACCCTAACCCCTAAGCACCTTCAATGACACAGGTGTTTCCAAGGAGCCTGACACCTGAGAGAATTACATAGAAGAAGCAAATCATACCCCTCTTCAATGACTTTAATGACTAGCTACTGTAATGTTTTGTGAACCGGTTTTACTAATTCAGTACTAAAAAACGTATTATATGTTCCACACACATGTACATATACACACACAGAAACCCTCTCTACACACACGCTTTCTGCAAGAGTTAATGAGCTGTATTTTTCTGCTGACTGACATGTGGAAAAGAGGGGCATTAAATACCAGCTACACTGGTGTAAAAGCTAAACACACACACTCACACACAAACACACAGTGACACCAGGGAGTATTGAGGGAAGGACGGCCACTACTACTAATGTATATCAGTGTTAGCAAAACCCTGACCTGGATGACATCTGATCCACAATGTTGTAGTACTGACCCAGCACTGTGTGTGTGTGTGTGAGTGTGTGTTTGTGTGTACTTGTGTGTGTGTGTGTGTGTGTGTGTGAGTACGTGTGTGTGTCTGTGACAGTGTGTGTGTATGTGTGTCTGTGACCGTGTGTGTGTGAGTATATGTGAGTGTGTCTGTGTCAGCGTGTGTGTGTGACAGTGTGTGTGTGACAGTGTGTCTGTGACAGTGTGTGTGTGTCAGCGTGTGTGTGTGACAGTGTGTGTGTGACAGTGTGTGTGTGTCAGCGTGTGTGTGTGTGTGACAGTGTGTGTGTGACAGTGTGTGTGTGTGTGACAGTGTGTGTGTGACAGTGTGTGTGTAGACTCACCTGCAGTGACAGTGTCCTTCTCTTTAGCACTGAGCTCCTCCACCTCTGCCCTCCTGCGCAGCTCAAACCTCCTGGCGTGTCCCTCTCTGGGCTTCCATAGTTCCTGTAGCAACAGCGGCTTCTCGTTGTCCCCCATCGCACGCAAACACTCCGTCCGCCAACTGCCGTCTCCCTCCAGCCGTCCAATCACATCGCAGAGCACATAGGAGTGGGCGGCGGCTTTGTTCAGTGAGTAGCGTTCCAGGGCCTCTTTGACCAGTTCCTGCGCACTGGATCGGGGCGTGGCTAGAACAGACTTGTAGTTGGCGCCCTCACAGATCTCATCCCCAAAGATCTTCAGGACCCCGGGGGCGGAGCTCTGGGTGGAGAGTTCAGCGGGATCGTCATGGGGACGGTGGTCGGGGGGTTCCGTGATGGAGCGACGGTCTCGAGAGGTATGGTCGGCCGGTGGACGGTCCCGGTAACTCAGAGTACGGTATAGAACCTACCGGTAGAAACAAAGAGATTTGAATTGTGAAGGTGTGTGTGCGTGTATGTGTGTGTGTGTGTCTATCTGTGTGTGTGTGCGTGTGTGTGTGTTTGTGCTACCTGTGTGAAGGTTCTACTCTGCCGTTTGAGGCGGCTCTTAGATGGCAGAGACATAGAGGCCCCTGAGGACGACCCATAGAACATGATGACACCTGCTGGGGGACACTGAGACACACACAGAAAGACACAGACACACATACACACACTATAGGTGAGCCTGAACAGACAGTAATACTAAATCATACTATAATACTAAACACTAAACTAAAATACAAGCACACCCCATGACCAACAGAAACATGTGTAAATACAGTGTGTGATGCGAGACAAATCTTTGGCAAATTTGTATTTTGGTTGTTGTTTTACCTTGGTGATATAGAGAGGAGGACACCCAAAAGAATTGAGTGAGGATATGGTAGACAAGAGGTTAAGCTGTATGGGTTTGGGTGTAGGGGTTTGGGGGTGAGGATTGGGGTGTAGGAGTTTAGAGTTGAGAGATTTAGGGGTAAGGGGTTAGGGTGTAGGGGTTGAGGGTGCAGTGATTTGGGGTGAGGGTTTAGGGTGTAGGCATTTGGGGGTGAGAGTTGGGGTGTAGGGGGTGAGGTTGTATGGTTTTAGGTTGTAGGGGCTTGGGGGTGAGGGTTTAGGTGTAGGGGTTTAGGGTTTAGGGGTTTGGGGGTGAGGGTTTGGGTGTAGCGGTTTAGGGTGTTGGGGTTTGGGGGTGAGGGTTAGGGTTCAGAATAGTTGAGAGATCCTTATCATCACAGCGGTTTTCTCTTCTTATGCTAAGGAGGCAAGAACAGGAAAAATACCTTTAAAAGTACAATACAACTACGCAGAAACACATACATTTACAGAGGTCTCATAGATCAGTAACACACTCTCCCAACACAAACTACTGGCCTGGTCCCACATGCAGAATGGAACAGAAAAACAAAGCAGCAGGCACTGCTTCACCCTTAACTCCAGGTATGCTTCACTGTCCTGGTTGAGGGTTGAACAGAGAAATATCACTATAATGAAGAGCCCATATCTTCTACAAAATCAGGTAACTGGGTTCAGATAACAATACATGCCACCAGGCATAGCATTCTTCAGACCCATAATAAATGTTGCATTTAAAATGTTAATATGACTGTTACAATCTATGACCTGTGTGTTCTTATTTGACATATCTTGTGTTTTCTGAAGAAAACCCCAGGAAGAGAAGCTGCTGCCAGTAGGATCTACTGGGGGTCCAAACAAACACATTCTGGTGAGTATGTGTGTGTGTGTTGGAGATTGAGGTAACAGCAGCCAAATCGTCAGATTAGGGATTAGCAGGGTGCTTTTTATATAGTCATGTTATCCTTCTTCTTCTAACCATACACACCTATCTTCCAGTGAAGCCCATATCCCGGTATTTTACGTCTAGTCTGAGCAGTATATAAATAAATTCCAGAAACCGGTGTGTCGGTGCTGGGCTCGGAGAAACCCACCCACCTCCGGAGCTATATAGCTCTCTAATGCATCTATGCCTACTACTGTATAATGTGTCGCAACGTCTTCTAGTCGCACCGGGGCTTCTTCTACCGCATCGTTGGTTTCCAAGGGAGACGAGTGTCAAAGATCTGTTCTGTTGTTCTGTCCTTGAAGTCTGGTACCAAGGTGACAATGTGAACTGGGAGAACAATGAACACTCTCCTGCACTTCTAGATTAACAGTACAAGGTATCGTTATATATTATACACAAGTGTTTTCGGACTTGGTCAGAGTTTGCGCAGTTTGGTCGTCAATAGCAACCAACGTGGCAACAAAAGGCACGAGCTAAAGCCTTCGGAATTAATCCGTTAATGAGACGCCACGCGACCTGAACGACCAAAGCGAGCACTATTCAGTAAATGGACCCGTTTTTATTCAAATCCGATCATTTATAACACATTTGTAAATAATAAGCGCACGCAAACGCAACGGAAACACACGCGCGCACACAGAGACACACGTTAAAACCTGAGAATGTGCATGTTGCGCCGCAATTATGGAACTGTGAGAGCGACCCAAACGTTGTTAATCGGTCATAGCAACACTTCCAATATGCAAATATGCAGCAATTTACCATCGTAAATCTTATTTGGATTTGCAACATTAGCAATAAAAAATGTATTTCACTAAAACTAAATGGCCTAATATCATTGTGTCAGACATTAATCTACCTGGTTTTGCATCACATTAGTTTGTAGGTTATCCGACTCACGTTGTCTGCCGTCTCTGCTTCCATAGCGTCCACACCGGAGAACCTCTCCTCTTTCCGTCACTACAAAACCTCCGGGGAATACCTCACAGAACCAGGCCACGTTTATACCTCCATCTCCCTCAGATAGACGCACTATAACTTCATCCTCCTTAACCGTTGAGTTAGACGTTTTCCACCCCGTACTTAACGTGCGCCTCCGAGGACTGCTGAAAGCCACCTCGGTTGTTCTACCGTCCGCATTCCACACCACACCGGCACTCCGAGTTGCGACGGAAACACACGAGCTTACTCACCGGGAACTCCTCGTTCATTTCAGTCAGGGACGGTTGAACCTGCTGATGCGCAAGGCGTGGAAACTGGTCTCTGTCTCGCTGAACGAGCTGCCCGGGCTCGATAACCGCTAGAAAGGTGAGACGAGGGTAAAGAACTCCTCCAAAGGTGTCACCATTTAGGATATTGGGTGTCAAAGAATATTAACCCTTTGTAAAATTCTGAAGATATAGATATTTTCAGTTTGCTTTATTGCCGACGCCTAGAACACGTAAATGAAAAAAATCGCTCACACTAGTATTGGAACTGTGATTTGGTAATCTAACAAAACATTCGGAAGTTAGGGGCTTGTAGTGCTGTCAAATATCGCCCTCTGGCGCATGATAAAGATTATTACAACCACCAGCAAAGACACATCATTACAACAGTCATCTGTCCTGCCTTGATTGTGCCAGTATTTGAATGATCAAGTAAGGGCTAGTTTGAGAATGTTGATCTCGGAAGGGAACGTCTTAGCTGTGAAGCTCCTCAACGTTCTCTGTCTGCTGGACTGAAGCATAGCCAACAACCCAAGGTTTGGGTACTCTCGCTTTGAGGCTGAAGATCCTGAGGCAACCAGAAAGGGTCTTGCTGCTGCAGATAATTAGATGCTTTTGCAATCATATCAGAATCCTTGAGCTCGTCAGGGAGGAAAGGCAACAGTTCTAATGAGAAGACAATTCAGTTTCCGGGTACATTTGCAGAATTAGACAGTAACACAAAGTGTAAAGTGTAAAGAGGAATTCAAGAAGTTTCATGTTTCGTAGGCCTACAACATGAGTTGTTATTGCGGACACATTCACCTTCCCAGCTCATACCCGAATCACTCATTAGATATTTATGGAAGATCTTGTTTTATAACAGTGTTGGCCCTACTTTCCTTAAGTCATCTTTCAAAGAAAATGAAAACACAGCAATTTCTGGCTCCCCACTGCTGGAGACATACTCTTGAGTGCAACGTTGTCATCAAGGCAAAGCGTGGCTACTTTGAAGAATCTGCTAAATTGTATTTTGATTTAGACTTTTTAGCATTATCTTCATTATTATATTTTATATATTAATTATATAAATAAATAGTAAAAAATATGTTAAAACTATTAAATGAGCATGCGTCCAAAAGTGTTATGAGTACTGTATATTTGATTTATCATTGTGTATTTCTTATTTTATTAATATGTTTTTGTAGTAACAAACCCTACTGCAATCGATTCATTCACATTAAGTTCCTTATTAGGTTAATTAATTTAGGATTTTAGCGGTCTGGTTTATCTGGTTATAAACATCTGGGTTTTGGGAAATAAAAATACCAAGCCAATAAATACAAATCATTAGTGAGAAGGCGGATAAGGATTTAACTTGGTATTTTAGCCAGCCCGAGATAAATTATCCTTATATGCGTCTACTGTGTACTTCTGGGAAGCCCGCCAGAATGTAAATCATCGTCGACTGGACTCCACTAGCCGTGTCCGGTTTCTGTCAAAAGGTTCAATCAGCCTTTCTCTGAATATATAAAGTGACTGAGGACCAGATGGAGGGCAGGGCGTGGTCATCGCCTGAACACGCCCTTCAGAACAAGTGCCTTGTGTGCCTCAACATGGGCCTTGTGTGTCTCAACATGTGCGTCACACAAACGTGTGTGTTTGTAGACAATTTGTGACTGTCAGACCTCAGAAAAACAACCAACACGCTGGGCGGGGTGAAACGTTCGGAAAAGAGACCAACAAACCCTCCAGTTACTGACCTCAAGGACCTGTGGTGTTGATAGACACAAGTGATGTTCATTTATTTGGAACAATAATTTTATTAGCGAACATAACTAAATTATTGGATTCATTTGTAAAGTGTATAATCTTATTTGTGTAGCCAATTAATGAGTCAATATGCATGCCAGAAAGCAGATAAAAACAATTCCAAATGATCGACCTGAAGTAGATGCTGTGAAAACTTTCATCGTAGACATTACTCAATTTAGTCTAAGTCAGTATCACAAAAAGTCCACAGTAACATTTCATTAACTTTTTGAGCAAACACATTGCAGAGTTTTTACAGATCAGCACCTTAGTCACCCTGACAGCTGTGTGGGCAATGTTTGCCATGACCGTCTCCCAGTTGTGTGGAATATTACACAGTAATACATGTTTTAATAGCTTCAAAACAATACGACCATCCTAAATCACAGGCAGCTAGACAAAACAGACAGGAACGAAAATGGACAGGAATAACAGACAAGCAGGATGATGTCATAATAACCACAGCAAAGCAAATCTCAGCCATATAAAAGCTTGTTATTAAATGACAGACAGTTGAAAAACAAAATGCTTCATCATCATCATCATCACGACCAGCAGAAATACAGTCCCATTTTGAGGTTACACTCCATAAGAAGAGAGACAATGTGGCAGAAAGTAAAGAACACGGAGAGATAGAAGACACATATGACATTGAGCAGGCCGGATCTCAACTCTCCACCAGGGGTTGTGTTTGGAGCAGGGATTTGTTCCAACCCAGCACAAGCCGAACCCACCTGACTTACTGCTGGCCCGGCTTGACACATCTCATTCCCTGGTTGAACCAAAACCCTGCCCCCACAACAGCCCTTTTGTGGATGAGGTGTTCTGCCCCAACGACCCGCTTCACAGAACTACTGTTACAGCGTTATAAACACTTATAGTCATTGTAATACAGAGTAGTAGCAGGATGTTAAAGATGCATTCCGGGACTTGTGCAAACCTTGTTTCAAACCTCCTATTCTTGGCTGAACGTGTTATATTTTGTGCAAAAATCTTTAAGTAAAATCGGTACATTCGCAAACAGCACTGAAATTCCAGGTTCGGAATGTGTGTGGCTCTGGTGTCAAGGATCACTTCCGTTTTCGTGTTGACGGTGACACTGTCGTAACCAGCGACCAAAGACCCGGGAATGCATCCTTATAGAGCTGCCGAGGACTCTTACATAAGGGCTTGAGGAAGCCCATGGCAGTGTGGATAGTGGGAGGGTCGTATTTAAATTAGAAAACACCCCCCATGGCACCTGAGGCAGTGTGGCAGCAGGAGTCCTTGTATAAATCTATACCCCGTCTTTTAGACACCTAGCATGTCCATAACATGGTTATTACCAGTCTGGTGTCATGGCAGGAGAGACAGACTCCCCCAGGAAACCTATTGTGGTAGACCAGTTATTACATGTTAATAACAAGTTTGTGATATCTGTAACAGATAATAATAATAATAATAATAGGTCTGTCTGTTCTACAACATTTGACAGATCTGAAATACATTTCTATGTAACATCTGTCTTCTGACTGGAAACTCTACGACCTGATTAGACCTGGAGGGATCAAATACTTCTGGTTTCAGTTTGTACCTGGTAGTAAATTACACTGGGGTAGTAAATTACACTGGGGTAGTAAATTACACTGGGGTAGTAAATTACACTGGGGTAGTAAATTACACTGGGGTAGTAAATTACACTGGGGTAGTAAATTACACTGGGGTAGTAAGTTACACAGTGGTAGTAAATTACACAGGGATAGTAAATTACACAGGGATAGTAAATTACACTGGGGTAGTAAATTACACAGGGATAGTAAATTACACAGGGATAGTAAATTACACAGGGATTAGTAAATTACACTGTGGTAGTAAATTACACAGGGATAGTAAATTACACTGGGGTAGCAAATTACACTGGGGTAGTAAATTACACTGGGGTAGTAAATTACACTGGGGTAGTAAATTACACTGGGGTAGTAAATTACACTGGGGTAGTAAATTACACTGGGGTAGTAAATTACACTGGGGTAGTAAATTACACTGGGGTAGTAAATTACACTGGGGTTCCAGGTCCGACCCTGATGAGACGACGTGACCTACAAGGGAGTTTGGAGTCTCTGGGACACCAGTTCCATTGGTTGTTGCGGACACTCTGGTGAGTGACTATGCACTGATTGGTTAAATGTGTTTGAGCATTGATTGTTTGTGCATTTTCCAGCAACACTACGGGTCTGATCTTGCAGACTGCACCTTTAAGGATACCACCTGAAAGGTTAAAGTAATATGAAATGGTTCAGGTTGGGGTTATGTTACGTTTAGTGTTTTATGGGATGTTGAAAGGATCCCACTTAGCATCAACACCATCAC
>JACXGK010010000.1:0-18792 GCA_016801125.1 Novumbra hubbsi
ACGGCCACTTGAAAGCCACAGACACACCGGAAGGCCACAGACACAGTGACCACCGCCCATACCACCCAAACGGCCACTTGAAAGCCACAGACACACCGGAAGGCCACAGACACAGTGACCACCGCCCATACCACCCAAACCGCCCCTGGAAGGCCGCCAGTGTGATGCCACAGCCTCCCCGTCCCAGTGGTTGGTTTTCTGTTTTTGATCTCTCCCTCGCCTTCTCCCCTTACACTTCTTTTCCCTTTAATTAAAGGCCCTCCAGGGCCCTAAACACCTGCTCAGTTTCCATCCAACAGGGTGGAAGATACGCACCTGGGCATCTGTCCCTCTGAAGTCATGTTGGTCCCCCGCGATGGCCTGGCTTCAGACAAACACACCACAACAGATATGTTCCCCTGCTCCTTCTACTTGATACAGGCAGATAAACACAACAGGAAATGAGTTTTCATAGACCTCTATGCTATCTCAAATACCACTTGATTTCTTGCCAGTGGATGTGTAGAAATATAATGTTCCAATATAAATCGCCCATACACCACTTATTTTAAATAGAAATCCCTTATCAAAGCCCAAATGCATTATCAAATATTTCTACTGACTATATACTTTACGTATAATGTTCTAACTGTTTAAATATATTTTAAAGCTGTCATTCACCTGCTCTGTAAAGTTTCATGGTTCATGCTGGTTCTTGACAAAAAATGTACTGTTCTGTCAGTTGTGCATTTGTTCACTGCCTGGATGGAACCATAACGTGATGTCATGTTTCTGTCTGTTCAATAGCTGCTATTGAGTTAGACCTCATAAGGCTGGTGGCTGCACTTGCAAATGAAAAGATTTGTCTCACGCAATTATATCTTGTTGTGACTTTGTGCTCTCCAGAATTGGATGATGATAATTATTTATCATTTCAAATCAATTAACTTTTCCTTGCTTCATTTGTTTCTCAATGCCTGGAAGGCTTTGGCCAGCTACATAAAAATGGAGAGTACATATTTACGTCTGCCACTCAGAAATGAAAAGGAAAGCAAGAAATTAAAAACATTTCAATAATATGTGACCTTACCAAATGTCTTTATTAAGTATCAGAAGGTTGATAGACCTAACGTTACAATGACAGGATAAGAAGGTTGATAGACCTATCTTTACAATGACAGAATCAGAAGGTTGATAGACCTAACGTTACAATGACAAGATCAGTAGGTTGATAAACCTAACGTTACAATGACAAGATAAGAAGGTGGATAGACCTAACGTTACAAATACAGGATCAGAAGGTTAATAAACCTAATGTTACAATGACAGGATCAGAAGGTTGGTAGACCTAACGTTACAATGACAGAATCAGAAAGTTGATAGACCTAATGTTACAATGACGGGATCAGAAGGTTGGTAGACCTAAGGTTACAGTGACAGAATCAGAAGGTTAATAGAGCTAACGTTTCAATGACAGGATCAGAAGGTTGATGAACCTAATGTTAGAATGACAGAATAAGTAGGTTGATAGACCTAATGTTACAATGACAGGATCAGAAGGTTGACAAACTGAATGTTACAATGACAGGATCAGAAAGTTGACAGACTGTGACGTCTGGTGAATGAAAAGAACCAGATCAAGGCGCAGGTGTGGTGAACAAGGTTCGATTTATTGGCAAACCTAAATAATAAGCCTAAACAGGCTGGAATGAGAAAGGCGTGCGCGCAGGCACGAACAAGGCACGTAGGCTACACGCAACAGCGATAACTCACACGGAGACAAGACACACAGGGGTTTAAATACCCAGCTAACTGGGTGCAGCTGAAGGGAATCAGGGAAGGGTGCCTTCACAGGACATGGGAAACAGGACAAACACATACGACGTCGAACACTGGAGAGTCACGCGCCCGGAGGCGGACCCACCACCAGGAGGCAACGTGACACAGACCAAACGTTACAATGACAGAATCAGAAGGTTGATAGACCTAACGTTACAATGACAGGATAAGAAGGTTGATAAACCTAATGTTACAATGACAGAATAAGAAGGTTGATAAACCTATCGTTACAATGACAGAATCAGAAGGTTGATAGACCTAACGTTACAATGACAGAATCAGAAGAGTGATAAGCCTAATGTTACAATGACAGGATCAGAAGGTTGATAAACCTAACGTTACAACGACAGGATAAAAAGGTTGATAGACCAGACTAGATAGACTAGTGAACATACAGGAAACAAATATCTGTACATTTTAACAGTTAATGTTTCAAGTTAATCTGTCAAATCATATTTTTCTAATACATTTCTGTGTGACTGACTTATTGCCCACCTTAACTTTCTCACCGGTCCACCAGTTTGCATTGACTTATATCTCTTTGTACTCGCTTACTACTCTTGCAGTAATATCCTTCCCACCCTCAACGACCCTGGACTAACTGATATTATTCTTGTCCAGTTCGATAAGGAAAGACAAGGAACAGAAAAGTAATGTCACTGTTCAGAGGCAGGATTCTACACAGTGCCCCTTTATTTTAGAGCCGAGCATAGAATCGATGAAGGGTGGAGTATAAGCGGCACACTGTTATAGGCTCTGCATGTCTGGGGACATTGGCAGCTTCAGCTGACGCTTCCTGGTTCTTAGCAGTAGGCTTTTCACTGCACACCTCCAGTCAAAACATTTCTGAAGATTCATTATGAATTGAGAATAAAGATTCGCTGTAATAGAGGGCCGTCATACAAAGCCGTTACTAATTACACGTTATTTCACTCCAGACCTGTAACTGTAGTAATTCATGAAAAACCTATCTAACAATTTAGGGAACAAGACAATATTGAATTTCAAGTCATCAAAAGAGAGTTGTCGTATCACTGCGATGCTACAATAGAGTATATTGGCATATAAAGCTCTGAAAGGAGTACATGAAATCTTGATAATAATCAACAAACCACAGCAGCCTAGCATAGCATGTTTCGTATCATAACTCCAGCTAAGGACATCAATGATATTGTAAAACTATACAGGATTTCATGCCTATGATTTAATGTGTAATGCCTATGATTTAATGTGTAATGCCTATGATTTAATGTGTAATGCCTATGACAAGTATTATTTTGGTGTTTGTGTGAAATGTGTATGCCAGTGAAACGTATTATATTCCCTATGAGGAAGCTAATATTAACAACAATGTAAAAGTTTATAAAACAATATGTAACTATCCAGAGCATGGCATGAGGGTAAGAAAGAGATCGTTTTCATTTTCACTTCCTGTGAATAACTAAACTAACAAACTAAAACTAAAGACCAGTAAAAAGCATTGCTATTCACTGTCAATGTTAACATAGGTTTAACATCATATGTTTATTGAGCCATTGCTTCAAAGTTATTCAGGTGCTATATTTATTAAATATTTTTTCAACAAGTCCTTGGTGTGAATTGCGGAACAGATTTACAATGTGTGGAGGCCATGAATATACGACAGATATAAGTGACAGATGAAACCAACGCCAGACGAATGCAGTTATATTTGGGACGTATCTCGCCCGCAGACAGGGAGGAATGACTCCTTTTACCTTCCTTGTAAAGCACAATTCCCACACATAAGTTTACTAGGTTGCATTTGAATGATATGATTTTGTATTATTGACATGGTGTGTTTTTGTAAGAAACAAATCCGTAATGATTACATACATCTAGTTGTTTTTTAGTAAGGGGACCATCTGCCCCAATCCATGTTCGACATTGAACCCTCGCATTGCAGTCGGCGTGCTTAACCAACTAAGCTACGTGGGTTTTGATGAGTCTGTTCCTTTCTCAGCTTAAGTAGGCAGAATGAAATAGATGCACAATACTGAGAGATGACATCAGTCTAAATCAACCATGGCCCAATGGCATCCTCTCTACTCACACAGAACCAAGTGTTTACACACACAAACCTGGTGCTCCGGTAGGTTTCAAACATTATCTCTGCATTCTGACAGAAGAGTCAATAGATGCCATCCATCATTCCTGTAGGATGATGGAGCCTTCAGAAACACCCACAACACTGGTTCGGCTTAACAGGGTTGATTTCCAATTTCTGCTATTAAACTGATACGAAATAGTTCTCCACATTTAACTTAACCTTTTTTTGTCAGTTACAGTTTACTGTAGAGTGAATCAAACATTTGCTCCTTCTACCACAAAATACCCATGCCCTTCTTCCTGACAACATGTTTTGTTGGTACTTTGTCATGTTTGGGAATCTGGCTTTCGACACAGACAGTTAATGTATTGAATGATTGTTTGAACTAACCAATGTGCGATGTTTATGATCATATGAGCAATCTGATGCAATAATGTTCCTCAACTTCTCTACTCCTCTAACCATAGACTTAACTCTATCCAGATATAAGCTTCAGAATTGTTCTCATTTCAAGGATTATTATTTTGTCTTTGAGCATTGTTTTCTATGTATGATCTATCGCCATCATTTTCTTTGACATCTGTAAGATGTAAGCAGCCAGCAGAGAACAAACGTGGTCTTGCCAATAGAGGCAATCAGAGTGGTTGCTGTGCTGTTCCGAAAGGACACAGACAATCATGAATATGTATATCACTCTGCCCGTGAAGCAGACCACATGCATGCAAAGAAGCCCCTTTACATGAATTGTACATTTCACTTATAACAATTTATATATATTTTTTATGAATATATCGTACCTAATAAGTGACTCTAATTCCAGCCCTTTGCTGTTTTTCTATTTTGTCGCATTCTTTTACACACCTTTGAGATTACAAAAGAAATTATATTTTATAATCTCAGCAGTAGTGGGTTTCAGTCAGGAAAATAACGCTTGAGGGTGCTGGTGGAGCAGGAGGTGCCAGCATAGCAGGAGGTGCCAGCATAGCAGGTGGCGCCAGGGGAGCAGGTGGCGCCAGGACATGAGTTGAGGGCGCCCGGACAGCTGATGGAGGCTTTGCCCCCGAAGCAAGACGGGGAACCAGAGCTGAGGGAGGCTCCGCTGCCAGGTCAGGACTGGGCACCTGAGCACAGGGGGGGCACCTTGCTCGGAGAGCCCCTCGGAGAGCCCCATAGCACCCCCCACTTGGGCGGACTCGGGGCGGTGGCAGGCGGCTAAGCGGCTTGTAACGCCCTGGACCCCTCTTGAGCAGAGCAGACAGAGTGGGTGTGGGCTTTCATTTCATTTTCTCCATTGAATTCCATGCATTCCCCACAGAACCCCATTTATTCCCCATTGACTTCCATTTATTCACCATTTACTTCTATGCGTTCCCCATACACATCCATTGAATCACCGTTGACTCCCAATCATTTTCCATTGACTGTCATTCATTCCCCATTGACCGCCATTTATTCCCCATTGACTTCTATGCGTGCCCCACAGACTCCCATTGAATCATCATTGACTGCCATTCAATCTCCCTGGACTCGTTCATTTCCCTTTGACTTCCATTCATTTCCTGTGGTGCCGCATGCGTTTGTTGATTATAGCACCGCCATCACCCCGGTCAGTTTGAAACTGCGTAGAGGCCTACTTCCCATAGGCCTGAACCCATATATTCGGTTGCAGAAAGCGTCACCATCTTGCATTAATTGAGACCACACCCACGGGAATTTTCAATGGCACATATCAGGCATTCTGTTACAGATTTCAACAGTCCTAATATTGATGTATTGAGTGGCATAATGATCTTTGCAGCACCAAGATTCGGCAGACAGAATATACCTATGGGTCAAGTTCCGTGTCTGTAGCACATGCCATCTCATGGGAGTCAAAAAAGAAATAAGAATAATTCTAACAAAAATAATAGGGCTCCATGAGCTAATAATAATAATGAACGGTTACAAAACAATAGAACAGCTGAAACACTAATAATAATAATGAACTGTTACAAATACAATAGTGATTCACTAGAGAACTGCTGAAACACTAATTAATATATTCACTGTCAAGACTCCACAAGACTGCTAGAGGAATACTGAGTGGCTGGGCTAATGGAATACAGAGACCCCTAGAGGTATTCAGATATACTGCAACCTTCACCCAGTCCATCTATCGGTTTGTATATATGTGGTCTCCTTTCACGTGCATCAGACACCTGCAGTACTAACCCCCACCATAAACCACTTTAGATAAGCAAGAAAATATTCTGGTCTCATTCGGTAAGTGAAGAGGAAGAGACAAGACTTGTTACTGTTTAAATTCAGTAGTTGTAAAGGTTTGAGGCAGAATTGTACACAGTGTCACTTTAATTTGATACATTGTAAAGATTAGAGCAATTGAGTAAAGAAAATATTGAAAGAGAGAGAGCACAGTATCTAACAAAAACGTAATAATCCGATTTAGGAGTTTCCAACATTATTTCAAACCCTTCAGGATCCCTGTCTACCTTCCTTCGGAGCAATGCACTCTTGCCTGAGGAACTGAGAATGCCTTTTACGTAACAAGACACTACTTCAGTAAAGCCATGGGAGTTTTGTCTCGGGCAACCGTGACGTGGAGAGTTGGTCCCTAAAGGCAAAAATAAAATACAAAATACAAATGTGAAATAGAAAAAGCAATTACTGGTTTAAGTATTGAATTTAATGGAAAACTGCTGAGTTCTTGTGTTTGGAGACATAATATTTTTTACTAGTTTTTGTTTATTTGCATGTGGTAGTCATCGTTGAATGGTATCAGTAGATCATTAGCTCCTCTGTCAATTTGTTTAAACCATTAGTGTATCTGTGCTTTTTCCAGAAGGTATGTGTTTCTCTGTTGATAAGATTAACTACAGTATCTTTAGTTCCCTGGAGGAAGAAGGGGGGAAAGCCTGCCGTTTTGGGAAGGCAATGGAATGGATAGAACAAAGGGAACATGTATTGTTGACATAGGACAACTGTGCAGTATCTTACCACAACCTTTTACTGTATAAGTACCGATAATTATCTTGTGCTACTTCAGTGATTCTCTACTGTTACTTTGTCTGTGTTTTCTCTCTCCGTGCGAGTAATAAAACTGCTAATTGTGCAACAGATTTTTCCTCTCTCTTGCCTACCATATTTGAAATTGTATGGACTTTTGAATTGATATCATACATTGTCTCTGGATAACAATGTTCTCCCGGGGAATCTGACACCCTGATGTTTTGCGGAGAAAGTGAGGGAGTGGGCAGTTAGTAAAAACAAAGAATACAAATCAAAGTTGGGTCATATTTTTTAGACACCTTGTAATTACTGGATGATGTTTTGTTTGTAGTGAGAAATTAACGTTTTTATCAACTGGGAACTAAAGCTGACTGAGCAGGGTCACTGCCCACAGTACATCAGCAAGATGGCCACATGAATTGTGCAGCACTGTAATTGGTCTCCAATGCCTGGCTCAAGAACACGTAATCATCACAGTATGACACCGAGTCAGTAACATTTCATGGATATCAATCGGTCCAGTTAGGAAGCATAAGCTATTGTGAATCAATGTCACCTATTTTGGTGCAAATGAATGTGATAACAGGTGCACTGGAGAGGGTACAGCAAGTCCCCACCCCCAATATCAGAGTAACTTGGTGTCAGTGAGTGTAGACAGCAGCTAGGAGTGCTGTGACAAATCAGGAGTAAAGGGCCTACTAATCACTCACAGATAGCGAATAATTTATTTCTGGCGTGTTTTGATATGCACAGTCTGCCACTGATGTAGTGACTTGCATCTAGGATGGGGTGCATGACACTTGAAAGCTGCTGGCCCACCAGCAAAGTGTTTGAGCAAAACTACTAACAGCACATATTGTTCACTTTGAAGGGGTGCTTGCTGATAACTCAATTAATAAATGACCTAGATGCACAGATGCTGAATTTGATGTCTCAAATTCAAATGCAAAATGCACCGCTTGTGTCAATATGTTTAGTAACAGCCTCAGCTTTAGCATTGCTTTATGAGTGTCTCGTTTGCAATCTGTTTGAAAATAATTACATCATAGATATCTGTGTGAAATCTAAGAATCAACCATGACACTTACGAACGTTACCTTGCCACATGGACAGAAGCTCTACCAAGGCAGAAAAATGTACGCTTCAGCTTACCAACAACAGACGTGCATTAAAAAAAGCAACGTGGGTTTAAACAAAATTATTATATTTTCTGCTAAAATTAATATGGGACAGAATATCCCCAATAATAACGTTATATTATCTATTTTGTAATATTAGAATGGCATTTAAGAGCTTGTTTGATATCCCTTTTGCCCTGTATTTTACCGAAGGAAAATACCAGAGGAATCTTCACTCAATTTTAGCCCTGGTTTTAATAAACCACACTGAGCCTTTCAAGGCACGGAGGTATTTAATCAGTTCATCAGAAAGTATTGGGAGTGTTTGGTAATACCAACACATGGACAGCATAATTGTGTCTGTCAAACACGTAGCCAATTCTTTTGCAGCAAATGCAATCGTATTTTTAAAGGGTGGAATACTCTGGAAAAGGTAATCGTGGGGTGCTGCAGAGATGTTTCACAAAACCCACCATTTCCTGGACTGGGCCCAGATTTAGGGGCAGGAAAGTGGACTGAGAGTGACCCAAGTGATTAGGAGTTTTATTTCAAATCTATTGTTACTGCTGACTAAAACATTTTATTTGGAGTGAATTTTTAATGCTTGGGAAATTGGTTGTCTGATCATTTTGGCAAATATATGCAATTAATAAAATCATTGTTGACCATCACCTTCACCCTTTCAACAGTTAACTAGTTCGCTTTTAGGTCCTAATAGTGACCTATTGAGGCTTAGCCCACTTAGATAGTCCACCTGCTATTATACCTTTAGGTAGTCAGAACAGCCTTTAGCAAGTATGTAGAATAGTAGACAATATATGAATAATTGTCCTGCTAGAACCATCTTAGCACACCAACCCTTGGTCTCTTGTCTTAGTTGGGACTAAAACCTGCACACCCTCCTGATCCCTATGTAAGTTGCTCTGAGTGTGAGGAACAATACTAAAAGGTAAATTTCCTTTCAGGGCTGTTCATCATGACCTCTGATAGTCTGGAGGGAATATATTTATTCTCTATTATTACTACTGTACTAACGTTTTTGTTTCTGACATGCAACTAGCTATAGTTGCAATATATCTAAGTAGCTATTTTCTGCTGATCCACTTATCTCCTGTAATTGATTTTGTGTCACAAGCAAGCTTGCGAACTACACAAAAAATGTAAACAAATCATTACCAATGGGCATTGAGCTACAGTTTTTGCGCGTCTACTCCTCCATATATGGTAATGTATGGCAGCCATCTTTATTTATTTTGTGACGTCCCTGATACCGGAACCACGTTATACCTCCGCGGTGCATTCATTTTACCCCTTCTTTTGTGGCTTCCGTGGCTTCTTTTCTGCCTTTACTACTTAATTAAAACGTGACAATCAAAAAATGCGCAGAAGGACAGAAGGCCAAGAAGCCACTGGTGATGCTAGTACAGGCAAAAAGGTAGTCACTATTAGCCATGTTCCCGGTTGGTCAAAATCTTTTCTGTCAGCTGTAGCTAGTATCACTGCTTTAGTTTGAGTTTATCAAATCTACACTTTCATGTAACATGTTGATTATTAATCCCCTGTAACAGACTGATAGACCGACTGCTGGTGTAGGAGAGATCGGTGAACAAAATCGACCAAAACTAGGGGCTAAAAACCACAGATGCTGGTCGACTGTTATGTCAGTTGGAAAATGTCTCTTCCTCATTTTCCTCATCCCTCCTTTTTTGAATTACGCATCACTGCAAAGAGAGGGCCAACTGTTACTGCCTCAAGGTAGCCGGCAATTTTATTATGTGTTTTATTATTTATGCTGATGTTCCCTCTTGTAGATAAGTAAAGCCGGTGAAACACTATGGTCCTCTTACTTCAACAACTTTTTATTATTGCAGGTAGTGAAATTATAGATATTGGTTTTGGCCAAAAGATGCATCTGCTGTGTAAAGGACAAGGACAGCCTGTTGGTAAGAATGCGAGCTTGCCACACATGTCAACAAAACTCTTATTACCGTTCAGATTTAAGACCAAACGTTTTCTCTGGTTTAGTCATACTGGATGCCCCCACCGGTATGTCGTCGGACGTCTGGTTCCATGTACAGGAGAATATTGCACTTTTAACAAAGGTGAGCACAAAGCAGCAGGGGGTGTACTCGTTCAGACAAATAAGATGTTGCATAAAGGCCAAAGTAGGCCAAAGATGTCACGTCGCCATAATGACTGCGAAATGTCACAGTTTAAGCGCTCGCGGAGATCCACTGAAACATGCTACATCGCAAAGCGGCGAATATTACAGAGTGAGGCTTGCTAGCAGAAGTGAGAACTTCCAGTCAAATCTTCTTGGCAGCAGAAGGGCTGCTGAGATGAGACATGCTAAAATAACTCTATAGTCCAATATTTATTTACAAATATTGTCTACAATCATGTAACTACATAGAAACATTCTAAAATTAATCCGGATCCAGATTGAAACGTAAGAAAAAGGGAATTCAGTTGCAATAATATGACTACCCGATGCTCGATATATACAGACCACTTTTATTGTCCAGCAAAATAACGTCAGTATAGGCATTGTTCATGACTTTTTTCGATGGAAATCGCTGATTTGTTTTCATGCCTATTTACATAGGCATACCGAGGTCCATTATCAGTGTTCTGGTGGCAGGTGGTATTTGCTAATCCATCATTTTAAACTGGTCATTACAAAACCATTTTGCAATTATGATATCACTGCTGAAAACTGTTATGAAATTAAAGAATCCATAAAACTGTCCCTCTCTAAGCTAGTTGAGTATCTTTAGTATCAGTGATTGTTGGTGCGATTACCGGCTCAAAATGGCCAGAAACCGTTACATTTCTTCTGGAATTTGTCAGTCTATTTCTGTTCTGAGAAATGAAGGCCATTCCATGTGGGAAATAGAGGAACAGCACAAATTGTCACCGTATCGCAACCCTGTTAAGCTTTTGTCGGAGCAGCTTGACCTTATAGTACTACAGTACCCATCAAGCTAATTATACTTGGGAGGTGCTTCAGTGAGCGTTTTGTGAAATCTCTTTAGATTACCTCTACAAATTGACAACTGGAATGCTAAAGGTTTGTCAGGCTGTAATTGCTGCAAATGTAGAATTCTTTTACAAAAGCAAAGTTTGAAGGACTTGTTTCGATTAAAAATCACTATTTTTGGTTTATAAAATTATTTCCTATTCAGGCTAATTTCATGTAAATTCGCTTCACTGATGGTCGTAGCTGTTCATCTTCTCACATTTCCAGTGTAGTGCCCCAAAAACATTGTTGATGGCTCTATGACGCTATGTTCTGGTGACATCTCTGGTCTAGTTTCACAGTAACACTTTGTGAAAAGGAATTTCATTTAGAATCGTTAAGGTATGTCCTTTGATGTTTTGCCGTTCTGGAAACATTGCACAACTATTTTTTTCTATGCATATCGTGGGGTTTTCTTGCTTACCTGGTACCTGACAAGAAGATAATTGCATTTGTCTAGAACCTGGACAGTGTGTGAATGGTTTTGGTGACAGCTGCTCCTGAAGTGTTTGGCTGAATGAATGACGTTCCTATTTGTCCACCCACAGGTGTGTACCTATGACAGAACGGGCCTGGGGTTCAGCAAAAGAGTTTTGCTGAACGAAAGTACAGGGACTGAGAAAGTCTGGGGGCTGTCAACCTCTGGGCGGTGAGGGTCCAATCACCTACCACTAAGTTATATGCCACACTGACATGCACATTTGCATTGTGTACATTCGTTGTCAATCTAACCTCTAACCCAATGTTTACTACAGCAGTCGAAGTGATGGGTGTTAAATGCTACTTATTCTAAGCACAGACGGTCTACCAGCACAGACCATTAAGTATCTGTTTTTTTTTTTTATTCCACTTGGCTCAGGGCAATGTAGGTACACATGATTGATTAGCCAATCAGGGACCGCTATCAGTGTCCACAGCATTAGGCCGCTGCCCTGTCCATGACTCCGCCCTCATCACCCTGGCTGTCACTGCGTGTTATTAAGCAGCGTGTTCGTCTGAGTGATGGGCGTGTGGACGGTCGGGTCAGCGGTCTACATCGCCTCGGCGTCTGGCCTGGTCTAACGGCAGAGCGGGCAGGCAACCGTGCTTTTGCGGTAGGAGCAATGAATTACCCTGAATTCAATAAGCTAGCTGAGGGTTTGATGACTGCATGCCTCTCCTCACCCTGCTGCTGAGGTACAGCCTGCTCCTCCCAGCCCCTGTGCTGCCGACCGGTCCCAGCCCGGGTTGGGTGATTTGTGGGAAAGATGGCCGTCAGCGAGGAGCTTAATTCACCTTCTTTTTCCATCACATTCCTCTTCTGGTATCTTAGCCGGATAAGCTAGGGGTTTCTACTGCTACGAGACTGCATTGGCTGATTTCAAGTTCCGAAATCAGTGGTTATCTTGTCATGGTGAAGCAGCCATGTTTTCTTAAGGGTGCTTTCCCGCTGGGTGTCTGGTGCTATTAAAGCATTTTGTGACAGGTGTTTTTCGTTCATTGATTTAAAACATTTTTTTATAATAATTCTCCCCCCTCCAGAATGGTGGATGATCTCCACCGCCTCATCAAGTCCGCTGGTCTGGCTGCACCCATCATCCTGGTTGGGTCTGAACTGGGGGCTCTCAATGCCAGGTTCTACAGTCACATCCATGACACGTGAGGCTCTTACTTAAACACTGTTTGCACCCATCATCCTGGTTGGGTCTGAACTGGGGGCTCTCAATGCCAGGTTCTACAGTCACATCCATGACACGTGAGGCTCTTACTTAAACACTGTTTGCACCCATCATCCTGGTTGGGTCTGAACTGGGGGCTCTCAATGCCAGGTTCTACAGTCACATCCATGACACGTGAGGCTCTTACTTAAACACTGTTTGATTTTTACTTGTTTCTTGTCTTTCCACGGGTCATGTATTTGCTTAGTGATACACAACCTCTAAAATGTTGTCATATTTGTTAACGACAGTGGTTTTATAGAGACAGCTTTATGCATTAATCTCCATCGTGTAGTAAAGATTTGCCACCTTATTTACATACTTCACTTCTGTCGTTATTCCTTGCTACAACTTATTAACCACAGTAAATACAAATACCTCAAAAGTATGAGGTATTACAAGACTGTAGCTACAGTATATTGTGCACTGCATCAAACCCAGGGATATCATACATCCTGTACAACCACCACCCCCCAATCCCCACCTTGCTCAGTATGTGACTAACCTGATGATTAACACAAACAGAGATGAATCAGCCCGCCCTCGCTGTCCAAGGTAAGAGATGTTGTTTCATTAGCCATGATGTGTGGCAGCTAAAAGAGTAAATTAAGCAATGGTGAGAGGATGACACCTGCGGAAGGAGAAAATTGCGCTGAAGATTGCCTCTAGATGTGGTGAAGGCATGTGGGCCCATATCTCTGCTGGAGGCTGGCGGGGCGGGGCACAGATCTCCCCGTGGCGGTGGGCCTCTTCATCACTGTGTCCTCTCTTCCGTCCTCAGGCAGGTGTCAGACCTTGTGCTTATTGATCCTATCCCAGAGGAAGTCTTTGATGAAGACGAGTGGCAGACGTACTGGTAAGTCATTTCAGAGAGATGGAAGAGAGTGAGGAGGAAATGTAGAATAGGAGAGGAGAATAGAGAAGAATGGGATAGCTGGGACCGTACAAGGAGAAAGAAGAGGTGTGGAGAAAGAGGTGAAGAATAATGGGACAAGGACAAGTTTGTGGGTTGATCCTATTTGCTCTATAGATACACAGGGTATGATCCATGCATGTGACTCCATTCCTATTTGCTCTATAGATACACAGGGTGTGATCCATGCATGTGACTCCATTCCTATTTGCTCTATAGATACACAGGGTATGATCCATGCATGTGACTCCATTCCTATTTGCTCTATAGATACACAGGGTGTGATCCATGCATGTGACTCCATTCCTATTTGCTCTATAGATACACAGGGTGTGATCCATGCATATGTCTATTCTTATTTGCTCAATGGATTCATTGTATTTGATTATCACTAGTGGACAGAAAGGTGGAGGTTTTTCTGAACCTACCTGCAGGTATGACAGTGTGCTGTATACCTGCCGACCCCACCACTGTGGGTAAAGGTAATGATGAAGGCATTGTTGCTTGGCCACTCAACGGCCTTAAAGTTATCAAACTCAAGAGGTTTACATTTGCGTGCGCTTTGACTACAACACTTCCTGATTGGGAATTTTTTAAATGTATATATAAAGTTTTCTATTCACAATATAGGGGGAAAAAAACATGCTGGTGTTGAGGAATGCCGCAAGGCTCAAGGCATAGCGCTTATATCCACTAACTGACTATGTTGTATAGCTGGTAACTCACATGGTACATTGTAGCTGTTGCTAGTCACAGAATATTTGAGGTGCCTGTGGGAGATAACAAAAGCTCAACAAGCCCATGAATGGCCACCTTAGAGTTTACCAAACTGATTATCGGATGTGGAAACCCAAGAATATTGACTTCAAGTGTGTCTGTCGGAGGCACAAACCAGTCGTTTGAGGTTTGCTGGAATACTGCAGCATACCTTTGTGAACCAACCTAATGAAATGCTGTGGATTGATGTCAGGGGGGCTTTTGCCTCAAGCTGAAACATATTTCTGTTGGTGGTATTGGATTACTCCACAATGAGTCGGGTTATTTCCACTCATAGGCACATTGCATTGGCCAGCGCTTTCATTTTGCGAAGGGAGATCTCCAACAGTTTCGGATATTATTTTTTTCTGACCGAGGTCCACTGTTCCATCTCTGGAATCTAGGAAATGCTCGGTATCTATGGTGTGGATGCAAAGCAGGCCGCATCCTACAATCCTTACACCAACCTGAGGAGGTAAAACATACTCTGATTACTTGCAATCCGGGAAACTTCAAGGGGAACACCAAGGGGAGCTTCAAAAAGATTGAACGTAAAACAGACACTACTCTTTCTTCTGAAGAGCAGGGTGGATGGGGCACTAAATAGTGACCAAATGTTTTTGTTTAGAAAATAATCCTTTTAAATAAATAATAAGAATGGACTAAATGTTAAGACTGGCCCTGGGAACATATAAAAAAAGGGTGTATTTAATGTATGTGTAGGTGGAGGGAACTGTGGTACTGAAATGGCATGTTTAGAATCTGCAATATGAATATATTCTTAAAAGTGAGTACACTAACACTGAAAAAGTTTTTTAATGTGTATAAATTGTGTAACATTTACAGTATACAGTAAAGGGCTTAGCAAAATGTCGCTTTTATTTCATCAAGTGCAATGCAAATTATCTAAATATATTACAACATGTATAATCTAAGCACTGATTTCATTCTAAAAACCCATATATTTACCTTAGCTTTTTAAATATTTTCTTAAATTCCTGATAAACATTTGAACTAAATGTTATTTTCCACATTTTAGTCAGGTCAATTTTGTTTTTCATTTTAGTATGAATCTGCCCTCTTCAAACCTTTATCAAGTAGCGTATGCGAAAATATATTCCAGACACACATAACCTTTTAAATGCGACGAAGAAGGCATTGGCAGTAAGAGGTTAATTGCTCATCCACCTGCGGCAGTGACATTTTAAATGAGCAGAACTATATAATCTGCTCTGTGTCAAATGTGTGGCTGAGGTAATGAACGCCCAAACTGACTGGTTCCTGACACGTTTTTGTCCTTTATGCCAAGGGTTGTGTGTATGAAGTCTCTTAGAGTAGTAGCACTTTGATCCAACGTTCTTTAGTACTGATGAGTGCCCTATCTGAGTGGCTTCCAGTAGGCAACTGTGACTTACAGTAGCAGCTGGTGGGCCAGCCTGGTCTGGAATGGGTCCTGGCCTGGTGGTGGACCAGCTGGGGTTGTGGCTCTGATGCCCCATACTGCATCGAAAACTGACGTCCAGGTTTCATTCATCATCTGAACCATCATCAAGTACTCTGGACACACCGAGGATACAGGCTGTCTAAGATATCCCTGGGAAAACTGGGTTTGTGTTTCTTTACCTCTTGGACCCCCTAGTCAGACAGCCAGCAGAGGAAGATAAGGGCCAGACAGTTTGATATGACAGGCAATGCATGACTGTCATTTTGACAAATGAAGGGCTTGTGTTGAGTGCCATTTCTCTCGTTTCATTTGATTTATAAACCATATGCTTCCCTTTTTTTTGTTGTTGAAGGTCCATCTGCACTTTCCGTGACACTTACAGGAGGGGTAGAATGTTAATTCTGAATTAGACGGATGGCCTCTGTGATGAGTGTTGTGAGTTGCGGGTTTCTATCAGTGATACTTACGCTGAACAAAAGAGTGCAATGGATGTGCATGAGGTAGAGGTAGATGAGTTCAGTAATTGCTAGACCCTTTTAATATCTGAGCTGTCTATCTCCGTGCCCTGTGGCTATGTGTAGTTAAAGACAGGATGGACAGACATGAAGGGCAGTCCAGACACTGCCGGCCAGGCTGAGGCAGCAGCGAGGATGACACATCCATTCTTCTCTCCAGGCTCATGCATACTGCATGCTGCCGGTGCGTGTTCAATAACCAGCTCCAAGCCTCCCCACCCTTCCCTAGGTGGCTTTAGGTTCGTACAGGCAGGTCTTGGAGTGGTCACGGCCTGGTGGGGTGGACGGTAACACCAGAATCCTACCCCCTGTCAGGTTATCGATTGACGGTAATGGAAAAACCTTGACTGCGAGTACGGTTTGGTTGTGGGTGTGTTGTGTGGGCATGTGCTTTTCTGTCTGACAGAGTAGCCATAACTCCACTGATATGTCTGCTGTTTGTTTTTGCCGTCCTCAACCTCTCCTGACTCGATTAGCCTAGCTCCCCAGTGACTTGGAGGGGAGTCAGCAATGCCAATTTATTGTAATTAGCAGCGCTGTAAGCAAAACTATTACTGCTCCACTAATGAAGCGGGGCTGTCTTTTGGCCCCTGTGTGTATACTTCAATAGAATCTATAGTGTTGACTCTGGGAGGAAGGAACTGCCACTGCTGTCTGTGGTGGGTCTGGGTAATACAACACTGCCTCACAGTGGCTAAACTTGGAATAGCTTGTGTCCCAGGATCTTCAATGAAGGGCGTCTGTGTCAGAGATGATTGTATTTTATTCAGAGTTGTTTTTTTAGGAAGAACGGCACTTTAATTTAGCCTAATGTATATGCAGCGTGAATTTAATTGGAGCTCTGTACTCTGTACAATAAGTATTTTCAAGTAATACTGGAAAGGTTTGAATGAGTATATGGTATCGTTACTGTGTCACAATAATGTTTTGTTTGATGTGTGTATGAAATGTTTTACACTGAATTGACACGTATAATGTGTCTGTCTTATGCACCTGTAATATTCTTCTACTTAGTCTGATTTGTACGTCTTCTGTTAAGATAGGTGTTGCTCACGTATCAAGCCATGTTCTGTGTTCTTTCCTCATGTAATAGAACATGTTTTTCGTTCTACTCGTGTAATAGTCTGTGTTTTGTCCGTGAGCTCCCTCTCAGGTAATGGAGGCCTTGCATATGGAATGACATGCTAATGAGGCAGGGGCCTCTTATCGTGTCGGGAGGGGCTAAATTCCGACAGTCAATTGCAACAGTTGTAACAAAAGTAACAGAGCGTCCATTCAGCCTGCACTAATCCAGATGGGAAAGTCAAACAGCAGAAAGTCCACCGCACAAACTCATTTCATCACGTTATTAATTTAGATATTGCCTTTGCCGCTCCTGAGGAGGAAAGGGAAAAAAGAGCCCTCTGAAATGACCAACATGGCTGAGGCGTTTTGCTCTACATGGTTCCTCCATTCCGTCTCCTGTTATCACCTTAATTCATCCCGCCAATCTGGGCTGTCTTTACCCCCTAAATTTCCCTTTGACACGCATGCCTTCCCTCGCATAATCCTCACTCCCGGGCAGAATTAAAAATGGAAAAGGAGGAGGTGGAAATAGGAAGGAACAGGACAGGTGGATGGAGAATCCTTGAAATAATGTCAATGCCACAGACCGCAGTGATTTGACCAGATTCATACAGGGTCTGATAGTAGGGAAGAGGAAGAGCAAATGGTGACCGGTGGGAATGTGTGGAGGTGGATATATAAAAAAAAAAGACTGGTTCAAATAGTTACTTCTAAATTGTGGGGTAGAATGACTTCAGGGAGGAAATGGAGGCAAAGAAGATGTCAAAATGTCCCTTTTTGGATGTCTGATTAGTTTCCTGTCCGCTGACTGTACTAGTTAAATTAGCATCCGTTTCTGTCTCTGATAGGAAGAGAGTTGCCATTTGTATCCCTAAATAACAGTACAAATCAGTTTCTAGCCTTATCTAAGCTTCATCTAAGCCTTATCTAAGCTTCAACAATAAAGGTAATAAAAATCTGCAGTCACTGCTTTGTCGACTCTAGTTTAGGTCCTGGCAGGGGGGTGTAGGGCCGACCTTAGACTGAGGTAGTGCTTAGGGTTGTAGGGATAGCTGTTAGTTGAATGCTGTGGGTCGAGCTGTATGGTGGTTGCTGTGGGGCCAGCTGTTATAAAGGTGCCGTGGGGGGCGGCTGTTTGGTGAGTGCTGTGGGACTAGAGTTGTGTTTGTGTTGTGAGGCTAGCTGTTGTGTTGGTGTTGTGAGGCTAGCTGTTGTGTTGGTGTTGTGAGGCTAGCTGTTGTGTTGGTGTTGTGAGGCTAGCTGTTGTGTGGGTGCTCACAGGCTAGCTGTTGTGTGGGTGTTGTGAGGCTAGCTGTTGTGTGGGTGTTGTGAGGCTAGCTGTTGTGTGGGTGTTGTGAGGCTAGCTGTTGTGT
>JACXGK010010001.1:0-18776 GCA_016801125.1 Novumbra hubbsi
TGCTCTACACCCACTACATTTGCTCCAGTGCTCTACACCCACTACATTTGCTCCAGTGCTCTACACCCACTATATTTGCTCCAGTGCTCTACTCTAACTTAAAGTTTTACATTTAGCTAAATCCAGTGCCCACCCTCAATCATAGTTATGCAGGCTAAAGCAATACTGCATTTGCAGTAAAGAAAAATAAAACATCTTTATTAGACGTCAGTTAACATTAAAAATAAATGGAGTACATACTAGCCAGGAGTAAGAACATTCTGAATCGTCTTTTTTTATTGTGAATTATTTAGTTTGATGACCACATCCCATCCTACATTAAGGTCACTGGTCGTCTCACATATACATTATTAAAGCAATACCTCAACTTTCGAACACCCTTTCAACAAAATCCTTAAATTCAATGTGTGGCACACGTAGGTTTTAAAACTCTCAAAATGTGCTTACAATCATAAAAGCGTAACTCAATATATGACAGATGATTGTTAATGGAACTGGAGACTGTTAGATGCCAAAGGTGCTGAAGCTATGAAAGTCGGCAGGGTGTCTGGGAGACAGATGGGACAGATAGAGGAAGGGTGGGGGGATACAGGAAGGGTGGGGGATAGAGGAAGGGTGGGGGGATAGAAGAAGGGTGGGTGATAGAGGAAAGGTGGGGGGATAGAAGAAGGGTGGGGGATAGAGGCAGGGTGGGGGGATAGAGGAAGCATGGGGGAATAGAGAAAGAGTGGGGGATAGAGGAAGGGTGGGGGATAGAGGAAGGGTGGGGGATAGAGGAGGGTTGGGGGGATAGAGGAAGGTTGGGGGGATAGAGCAAAAAGTCTATTGAATAAAGCAAGAAAATTAAAAGTCACAAGAAAAACTGAGAGAGAAAAATCGAGGCATAGGAAGAAAAAAGTGATAAGTGTTACAGGCTGAAATCCAGGCTGATGACGAGCATATCAGGTGACGTTCTCAGCAAAACAAACTAATAGTCCTTCCATCCAGAAGCAGACCACAGGACCTGCATACACAGACCTTAAAGCAGACCTTAAAACTGTTTAATAAGGCTAACATATGAAATACTTTCAAATCATTATAAAATGCCTCCCTCTATAGATTATATATTAATACACACACTAGGATGTATCCCACATACACTGGTTCATACGTGACGTGAACACATAAGTATAGCGACGTCTTACAGACACTTCGTCTTCATCACATAGGCCTACGCGGCTACTTCTGTTTATTACCGGCTGCTACCTCTGCCTGTTACTACCAAAACAACATGCACCCTGACAAACCGACCTCACACTAGCACTTGGTGTAAATAGCTTAATTTATTGTGATTATATAACCTTGCTATTTGTACCACAGCAGCTATGTTATTATCTTCCATCTTTTAATTCACATGTCTTCGGGGAAAACGACCTTGTCACCGAAGCATGTAACAAATGTTTTTCATTTGAATCACTAATAAGTCAGCCTGCTACTCGCCAAGATGCGAGGTCCAAGTTTTTGTATTTAGTTTTCTTCACTGTGTTGTCAACAGGTGTATCATCTTCCAATAATACACCATTTCCAGATTAATGTTGATTGGTTTTGGTATGTTAGTAACAAGAACACTATGTATTACTTCTGTGCAAGGGGAGTAACGTTTTAACTGTTTATCACAAATTTGAATTGTGATACACCTATCACTGGAAAATACGTATCACCTAACATATCATTGGTTTCCGTGCGAAGATAGGAACCCATATAACCGTACATAACACGTCTGGACTTTTGGGTCAAACATGGGCGTGATATTTGAGCAGTAATTTGGTCAATCTTTTACCAGCCATAATCTACAGGTTCACATAGTTGGTCTAAGACTTCGTCTTCAAATAACACCCATATTCGGCTAAGCACTCGTGGGTTCCTGCAGAACAGAAAGCATGCTAAGAAATGCAAGGTACAGGCCATTGCAAAACTATAATGACATTCATTACTTTCATTAGTTTTTATATTTTCGTATTTAACGCTTTTTGAGAGGAAGGTTTTAAATATAGTGGGGTGTTCTGATACAGCAGCAAGCCAGATAAGTGCTAGGCCAAGCTACAGCGACATTCGGTTGGACAATAGCCACTTGATATCGCAACAAATGTACATAAAGTTAAGATTTTCGTAACTTTTGTAACGCCCGGTTAATACACGTCAATCTCCCATCCCCCCCAAGGTCCATTTTTCCTTTCGGTTTGTTTTAATTAATGGGGAATACGTTGTTCCAACAACCCCAAATGACCGCGTTTAGACACCCAAGACATCAGGAGTCTGAGGCACCGCGAGTGACGCACGCATATATATCCTGTGTGACTCACGGAGACAATAGACCCCTCCCAGATTTCACCCTGGGGAACATCAATTACACTCTACACGCCTAAATGTGTTGTCGCTGTCTATGGACTCACGGTGCTGAAGTTGCGCGCTCCGCACAGCTCGCCCTGGTAGCGGCAGTAGAGGAGCATTTCCTCCATCTGATGACCCAGGCGGTCCAGAAGTTGAAGCATGGATGGCTGCGACTCCGGCGGAGGGGGTAGAAAGTGGTTGAAGTCCAGAATGCGAGAAAGGGGCGACCACGGAGGCTCACTGCTGCCGACACTATTGTCGTGGTCCGACACGAAAGTGAACGCGTCCCTGGCGCCGGGGGACACTTGCCAGTTCTTCCCTAGGAGTCCCAACCATCTTCCCGCGCTGAATATGTCCGGTTTCTTCATGCGACGTGGTAACAGTAGGTTCTGGTTACATATAGTCACCGCGGGGAACACCAGACGCTTGGCATACGCCATGTGCGCTTTGGTGTGCACAGGCGACGAGAGAAGATACCGGACCCGGTTTGAGGACCAGGTGAAGAGGAGAGCGAGAGCCGTGAGGAAAGCCAGCAGCCAGGCCAGTCTCCGTGGGTAGGAACCGCTGAGAAATACATGTCTCAGGCCGTGAAAGGTGGTATGTTTCAGGAACAGCTTCCCCGCTTCGGTGAGAGAACCCGGCGTTCTGTTGGCTTTCGAAACCGGATCGCACTGACACATTTTGGAGAGATATACGGATCAAGACCAACCCGACCACTGCTGATGGGCTGGCATCAGTCCCACATTCGCATTCACCATGGAGTCAACAAGCTAATCCGGCTGGCTTTGTCCCGTCAGTCAATTAGTTTTTGTTCAGAACGCGATCCAGGCACATTTTTGTGCTGGTCGGAGCACGCGCTGTGCTCTCACTCACTGAGCGTTCTCTGTCTGGCCAGTCTCACTGGCTTTGAGGAGTACTCTGTCTTCTGTCAAAATATGGTAAATCAGAGAACGCCCCCTTTCCCCGGGTACGTTAGGTATAAGGTTATAAGTTGTTAACGAAGATTCAATGCCACGATCTGTAGGTGCGTAAGCATAAGTACTTTCATTTTACCAACGCGTTCCAATCTTAAAATACAATCGCTCAATAAAATACTTCAAAAAATCGAGCCGCTAACCAAGAACATACAGTTTCCTAAACTAATTTTACGCATGTAATACAACGAACAGAAATCCAAACAATCAGCTAACCAACGGAACTCCCATTAAATCCAGTCCTTTCAGAGTCGACGACCGTTCTCTGTCCCAAATGCAATACAATGTATTTTGTTTCTTTCGCTTGGTAACTGATTGATTATATTCAGTTGTTTTACAACAAATGCCACCATCATTCGTTGTACATCCTTTTCGGCACTGCCCACTCCTTTTCCGTTAGATAGACACTGCTTCTTCCTCCCCCTCTCGTTTGTGCACTCGCTTGCTTTTTCTCTGTTCTCTCTCCCTCTCCATCTCACACACATAACACACACACACACATACACACACACACTTTCTCTGGTCATGTCGGTTTATGTGGTTGGACCGGGCTGATTTGTGAGATTACAATAGTATCCGTAAACCATGATACATTTCCATTCCATCACACATCCTGAAACCCCTCTCTCAACGAAGTCAGTTATCCCTCTACCCATCAGGACCTGTATCACTGGACTACATTATGTGGAAGACATGTTTACATTATGTGGAAGACATGTTTACATTGTGTGGAAGACATGTTTACATTATGTGGAAAACATGTTTACATTATGTGGAAGACATGTTTACATTATGTGGAAGACATGTTTACATTATGTGGAAGACATGTTTACATTGTGTGGAAGACATGTTTACATTATGTGGAAGACATGTTTACATTATGTGGAAGACATGTTTACATTATGTGGAAGACATGTTTACATTATGTGGAAGACATGTTTACATTATGTGGAAGACATGTTTACATTATGTGGAAGACATGTTTACATTATGTGGAAGACATGTTTACATTATGTGGAAGACATGTTTACATTATGTGGAAGACACTTCATCTGGGTTTCAATTCATGATCCAAATCCCTGTCCTAGTTCATAATCTTCCACCAGGAAACACAAAGTGACTGCAGAACAAATGTACCCTCTCCTTTATGTCCGCAGACTCGGGATGATACATATGTTTAATTTTATGTTTCTGGAGGCCTTTATTATTCTTACTGGCCATGACAATTACTTCACCCTCCAATTTGACAAGTTATTTTACAGGTTTTACCAGTATCAAGCCAAGTTTAGCTTTTAGAAAGAAATTGATCAGCACAATGTATTGCAGCCACGTCCGTTGCTAAGAGGCCATTGTCAGGAATCTTTCATTCCAATTTACTGAACTAGGAGAAAAACATTTAATACACTTCCCATGAACACTCTAAAGAATATGCTTCCAGCGGCTGTTGTTTCTAAATGTATACGCCTGCAGTTAAGCTGTGCATTCTGCATAAAGTATATTACAGTTTTATTCTGTGCTGTGTAAAGTAGATTACAGTTATATGCAGTGACTTGTACAGTATATTACAGTTATATGCAATGAGGTGAACAGTATATCACGGCCATAAGCAACAATGTACATCATCTATTACAGTTACACGCAGTGATTTGAAAAGTATATCAAGGTCATATGAAGTGATGTACGCAGTTTATTACAGTTATACGCAGTGATGTGAGCAGTATATTTGTCTCCGATTTGTCATGTTTGGGCTGTAGCTGTCAGACCACAATGGTGATGCATCGTCCCATGAGATCAGTAAAATAACCAGGTGATGTTATGAGACAGGTGGAGACAGGTGGAGACAGGGAGGTAGGGTCTTGTGCAGCAACCCAGAGCACTGCGGAGGCAGAAAGGACCAATGCCAGTTTGGTCAGGTTTAGAAAGGTCAGATGTGGTGGAAAGTGCAAACCCCGTCCACCTGTCACTCTGGGCAGGCTAAAGCAAATGTTTAGAGTATTTGAAAATGTTTAAAATAGTCTTTGAACACGACTCTGGCCACCACAGAGACATTTTGCTGACATTTCTGCTCCAGGACATTGGCTGGTGACAGCAAGGGAATTGTTTACGCTTGGGTGAGTATCCACTGTTAAGGCTTTAGACTCCAGGTAGACTTCAGTTGGGCTTGAACAAGGTTTCTGACTCCAGGTAATGTTTTTCTTTGTGACTATGGTTTATTTGTGTGTGTGCGCCAAATCAAAAATAATTTCAAGTTAATTTAGAAACTCACTCTACATTTTAAACAATAAAACATTAAAAGTGACGACAACAGAATGCCGTGCAAAATATAAGGCCAATAGCAATAAAGCTTTTTATAACCACCAATCAAAGACCAATCAAAGCCTACAAAGATAAAAACGAAATCTGACATATTGTCTGGCTTAAAAGTCCAACGGGGAGGGAAACAGCATAGCAGGGAAAGAGAATCTCTAGTTAGAAAATTACAAAGGGGTAGCATGTACAGTGAATACACAAGGTGCCCGAGTACAGAACCTTGGGGATTGCCAAATTCAACCTTGGAATGGTCAAATGAATGATTGATCGCCAGAACATGTTAATACAACTTGAAGAGGTTGGAGTTTGGTGAGTGTGTGTGGCCCTACAAAGTCTTTTGTCGGACGTCGCTGGTAGAAGGTATCCTCAGACTACAATGATCAACAGTCTTGTCTCCGATTAGAGCAGCGGTGGGTTGCAGCTTTGTCGTAAAGCTGCACCACTGCGGCCAACAGTGATTGGAGTAATAAGAATGCAGAACGGCTTGAATGTTCACTAGAGTCAAGGACTCAAGCTCTGACTCTTCCAAACCCACTATGGAGTTGTCGCCAAGAGGCAACATCACAATCCCCAGTTATACATTACATAATTAGGAGTGGAGTAAAACTGGAGTAAAACTTTTTCAAATGAAAATGGATTTGCAACTGCAATTTTGTTTGATAAGTCCTAAGGTTTTTCTTCTAAATTATGAAGTTTTGTAAATTCTACTGAAGAACGTTGTTGAGTGAAATAACTGTAAAGCATTTAGCTTACCGTTGATAAATACCACGTGTCATCAACCTCAGTGCTCGCGCATAACCAACATTTGCATTTTGAAACTCCCCTAATGATCCAAACATGGTCAAAATGATCATGATGGTAAAACAAACAAGGAGAGGCACATTAGGATAATGTTTCTTTCGCAAAATCAAATACAATCCGCTTTAAATGAATCAACACTTGCCAGTAGACCATCCATCCTCAACAGCTGAGCTCCCTCATCTAGCATTTATATATGCTGTTGTAGGATTCGGCAGAAGGATTGAGCCGTGCATTCCATCTGGCAACCTCTCCGGCACATTCGGCGTTGTCTTACGCATCACAACTTTTTCAAGTCCCATCTGTCTGAAAACTACCGAGTGCGAAAGCCAGAGTGGGACGAACCTCCCAAAGGAGCAAGATTTTATTTCATTTGCTTTGATCTCAGATGGTTATAATGTTACAACAGGTTTTACACAAGCCCTTAAATCAACAAATGGCTGCACTTTATGTATGCTATTATCATGACAAGTGCAGTGGCGTGGTGAAGAACGGGGCGCCAATGGCAGACCAGCCAATTCTGGTGTTCATTGGCAAATGCCAATGGAGCTGCATGGTCCCCATAGAAGAAGTCGGGTTCTCATGCCACACTCATGAAGTGGGTTCCTGACAGTTTAGTCAGATGCATGCACACCAGCAGCCAAATGGAGGTCATTGTGTAGGGCTCTGGCAGTGCTCCTCCTGTTCCTCCTCGCACAAAGGAGCAGATATCGGTCCTGCTGCTGGTTCTTCTACAGCCCTGTCTAGCTCTCCTCATGTAACAACACTTTCCTGGCTTCTCCTCCATGCTCTTGAGATGTACTGGGAGACACAGCAAACCTTCTGGCAACGACACTTATGGATGTGCAAGTTTTTTGGAGCTGGACTACCTGTGCAACCTGAATGGGCTGCAGGTACCACCTCATGCTACCAGTTGGGACAAGGACATTAGCAGAAGGCAACACTAGAGATGAATCAGTCAGAGCAGATGCTGTCCTATATCAAGGTGGTAAACATGCCCCTGTCCCAACAAGGTGGTAAACATGCCCCTGTCCCAACACAGTGGTAAACATGCCCCTGTCCCAACATTTGAAACGTGTTGTGGGCATCAAATTCAAAATGTCCAATATCCATTTTTCAAAAGCCAATAATACTTGTTATACATTGGGTCCAGAGCAACACACATGGGGTCCAGAGCAACACATATTGGGTCCAGAGCAACACACATGGGGTCCAGAGCAACACACATGGGATCCAGAGCAACACACATTGTGTCCAGAGCAACACACATGGGGTCCAGAGCAACACACATTGTGTCCAGAGCAACACATATTGGGTCCAGAGCAACACACATGGGGTCCAGCGCAACACACATGGGGTCCAGAGCAACACACATGGGATCCAGAGCAACACACATTGTGTCCAGAGCAACACACATGGGGTCCAGAGCAACACACATAGTTACATTTGTGAACCCCAGCTTTTTTTGTTAATTATTTCCATTGTCATTTTTGCAACACTAACCACTGATGATAACTAGTTAACTGATTTGTATGTAATTACAGAGTGGTTTGACCTAGCTATAAAAACATGTTGTCCTAACTCTAAGTTGTAATTACGAAGTAGTTTGACCTAGCTGTAAGAACATGTATGTCCTTACTCTAAGTTGTAATTACGGAGTGGCTTGACCTAGCTATAAGAACATGTTGTCCTAACTCTAAGTTGTAATTACGGAGTGGTTTGACCTAGCTATATGAACATATGTGTCCTAACTCTAAATTGTAATTACGGAGTGATTTGACCTAGCTATATGAACATATATGTCCTAACTCTAAGTTGCTAATGGTTCAGACATTAAGAAAATGTAAATGACAAATTAATCAGCTTTGTAGTAATGTCAACAGTATTACATTCTAACTTTTGGCATTCACATTAAGGAATAATAAAGTTCACTTGAACCTTAGTCTTGTACTGTATTTAAATCAAAATGTATTCTCAGCACACAAAGCCAATGAGACTGCAGATCTGCAATCAGTATCAGAATGATGATTAACAACAAATTGTAATTTACAACAGTATGTCTAAAACTACGAGTGTAAAATTTGTCTCAAAACATTCTCAAAGAACTAAATGATGTAAATAGTTAAAAGTGGATTGAAGCATAAGGCTATGGTGATTGAGCTGGTTGAGGAGGCTACACTCCAAGGACTTACACTAGATGATAAATCATCATAGTCATGTCATACACAAACGTGCTTTGAAGAATTAGAGATGTATGTCTGGTATAATCCAAAATAAATAATTTGTTTTTCCACACAAAGACAAGAAGTACAATTCATTTAGGCTCCGGTCTTGTTCCATCTTGACAACATGCTTCTCTTTCTCGGTTCACGGTTGACGATCTCTCCTAGTTTTTATAAGAAATATCACAGGAATTAAATTTTCCGCCAACCATATGTTACTGCTAAAACTGTCTTTTCACTTCTTCTCAAATCTATCACGATGTGTAAACAATTCCCTCAGATCAAAGCACAGTATTGTACTGAGCCACGATCACATGGAACCGGATACCTTTATATACACATGCTAACAAACTCATGATACAAGAAGGAGTGTGGAGAGACAAACACATACCTGATCACAGAAACAATGCTGTTGTTGTGCTTGTTTGCATTTTAAATATGTGGTCTGTCAATGCATCTGGGCATTGTTATTTGTTTTCTGTGGGCCGAATAGAAGTGTATCCGCGGTTGGCCTTCAGCAAATAGGGATCCAAAGAAACAAATAAATATACGCAGCGAGAAACCTTTGTATTCCATTCAGCCCATTTCAGCCCTTACTAGAGTTTGACAGGTCATTACAAAACCATTCCAAGGTCAGAACGTTAACAGTAAAATAAATTAATGATAAAGGCGAGAGTGGGAAAGAGTCAACAAAGTGAAATGAAAGGCAATCTAACCAGACAGATTTATCAGGTAAGTTGATATTGCACCCGTTAATTTTCTCATAGTGGTCTAACCGTACATAGAGTATCATCTAGGGTTATAGGGTTACCCTTGTTAAAAATAAGCAAAAAACACTATAAATGTAATGGTTGTTTATCAGCTTCACCTTACACTAAAACATCCAGAAATCTTCATTGAGATTTGTTTCTTTTGTCTTGAGAAATTATTAAATCATTCTAGCCAAAATTGAAACTGAAGATAAAAGTGAAAATGACATACTCATAATCTTACAGATAAATATAAGTAACTTGCTAAAAGATGTTATCCATAACTGTCGCAAACATTACATTTTCCTTGATTGTCTGCATTCATGTAAAAATTAAAACATCATATTTCAAGAATTTGTAAGCACCTTAATTGGTATCTGCGTGATTATAAAATGTACTTACTAACTTAAATTGCTCTGGATTAGAGCATCTGTTAAAATAATTAATTGCAAAATGTTTGACACAGCAATTTCATTTAACCAAGCAGGGCCCCTGGCATGTTGTCACTCCCATTTAGTTCACTACTTTTGAGGGTTTTTGAGCCCTTTACAACTACTACACTGAGCAAGTACAAGGGTGCCATTTTGGGCACAGATGAACCCAGGACATATTACAGCCTAAAACCGTTCAACCAATCTGACATGTAGCCCTGGATCCAGTGGACTGAAGGTGAACAGACCTGACTGCTGGGTATTGCTGGAGGTCTATCGTTTAAAAATAAAACCTAAACTCCCTCCTCAGAGATGTTGCCACGCCAATCAAACACAAATTGGAAGCTGTTGTTTCACCACAGACGCGTCGTCTGGAAGGGCGCACTGCACTTGATTGACCAGCATCAGTGTTATGATTTTTTAGTGGCCAAAATGACATTCTATTCCAAATGTAGTGCATTACTGTAGACCAGGGCACATGAAATAGGGCATAGGGTGCCATTTGGGAAAGGAGCCTGAAGTAAGATAGCTAATGAAATATAGATTTCCCATTGCACTGGCCACCTTGGAATTAACTTCATAGATTTTCTAGATCTAGATTTTTTTGTTGGGGGAAAGAATCCCTCTTATTTTATTTGGTCCTCACATCCTCATTAACCCAGGGAATCCAAATGAGTGAAACACTGTGTTTACACTGTGTGATGTTCATGTGTGTGTGTGTGTGTGTGAGGCAGTGCTTGTCATGAGTGTGTGTGTGTTACTGTTTACGTTTGTGCTGTAATACATGTTTTCGTGATGATGTGTTCATGTTTGTGTTCTACTGTGGGTCTGTGTTTGTGTGTTAAGGTGGTTAGGTTTGTGTGTTAATGTGTTTATATTTGTGTGTACATTTGTTAATCTTTGTGTGTTTGTGTGTTTTACGTCTGTGTGATAATTTGTTTTTGCTTGTTTGCTAATGTGTTTACGTTTGTGTGTTAATGTGTGTATATGTGTCTGTGTGTGATTGTGTGTGTGTGTGTGCACAGTGCTACAACAAACTAATCCTAGCAGCCTGAGGGATAATGACATACGTGACCACCGAGAAAGACACCCCAGTGAACTGCTAAACCCAGGCTCCCCAACAGCACCCAATGCCCTTTGTAGTACACTGCCTTCCACCAGGGCCCATAGGAAACACATGGCTATTGGGACACAGGCGTGATGTTCCCTAACTGCCATTGCTGTTCTGCCAATGGCTGATGTATCTATCACGAAGTACGCACACACACGCACACTCACGCACATCCATAGACACACATGCACACTCACACACATTCATGGAGACACATGCACACTCACGCACATTCATGGAAACACATGCACACTCGCGCACATTCATGAACACTCACGCACATTCATGCATACTCACGCACATTCATGGACACACATGCACGATTACGCACATTCATGGACACACATGCACACTCACGCACCTTCATGGACACACATGCACATTCATGGACACACATGCACACTCATGGACACACATGCACACTCATGGACACACATGCACGAGCAGAGGTGTGGTTGATTGACTACACAGTGGGCTCTCTGTGCTATAAATCACTGCAAGGGCTTGGCACACACGAAGGCCTGTGTTTTTGGCAAACTAAGATATGGCAAAAAAAAACTGTGTAACAACGGTTAATGTAATACTTGCCGGCTAATGTAATACATTTTCTCTTTGTAAGAATTGTATTATGTAATAAAGCCAGTTAATGTAATAATTTGCTGGTCAATGTAATACAACTCTTTAACGGTAATGTAATACTTTTTTGCGCTAAATGTAATAATGTAATGTAATAAATTCAACTGATCACATAATAACATACCTCATTCCAAAAAATATATTTACTACCTCCATTAATGTGATACACATTCTTGCTAGTTATAAGACAAACCAACTCATGCACATTGTACCTTAATGATGATACATAGATACACTTATAAGCTGGCCTAAAGAGGACAGGCTATAGTCAATGGCTATGCCAAGATCTCCTTATTGGACAATCAATACTTGGCCTCTGGTTTCAACCCCTCCACTCCAAAAGACTTCCATGCATCACTTTTATACAGAATTCCAAAATAGGAAATGTCTTACATTTCCTGCCATTTTTACATTATTCGTTGTTATAAGCCGGATCAACTAGATTTGTAGCCAGGAAATGTAGTAGGACAGAAGATAGATCCAAGCATTGCATGTGGAATGGATGTTGACGTATATTAATTAGGCATGTTACCTGAGAAGAATATTTTTTGTAATGGCCTGTCTCCTGAGACCTCCTCTATGCTCTTGAGACTGTATTGGGAGACCCATGAAACCTTCTTGTATGGATGTGCCAGCTGAATGGGCTGCAGGTACCACCTCATGCTACCAGTGGTGACAAGGACCCTAGCGAAACACAAAACTAGAGAAGAATCAGTCAGGAAGGATAAGAAGAGAGCAGTTTTCTGTGACCACCACCTGCAAAACCTTTCCTCAGTCAACTGTTGTCACTTTCATTTGCACAAAAACAGATGATGTTGATTCATAATCGCTTATGCTTCCTTACTGGACAGATTGATATTCCTGAAGTGTAATTGACTTGATGTTCTACTGTGATGACTACGTGCTCCCTTAATTTTTTTGAGCAGTGTTTAATGGAAATAAAACATCAAAGGTCCAGTAAATATAATGGAAATAAAACATCAAAGGCCCAGTAAATATAATGGAAATAAAACATCAAAGACCCAGTACATATAATGGAAATATAACAATGTTAGCCCAGCAAATATAATGAAGATTGTGCCAAGAAAAATTAAATAAACCTTTTATTCAACATAAAAAGAAACTTTAAATACCTTGGAACTAGTTAAAGGAAAATAAAATAACTCAAGCAGTGCAGCAAAACCTTATTAAAATTGATTAAATGAAAACCAAAATATTAGAAATAAAGATGATTTTATCTGTTTCCATAAAAACATATATTTTTAAGAACATTAATTATATCGAAACAGTCTATACACTTTCTAATAAACAAGAGGATGTATGGAGTACAGGTGAAAGATGAGAAACAGTGTGTAAGAACGGACAGAACACACGCTCAGTATGTGTGTGCTGCATTTTAGAAACTATGCATGTACAACAAGTGAACTTCCCCCCCCGGAACAGAACAGGACATGAAGCGTGACCGAGGAAACGAAGACAAACATGGAAGCTGTCAGTCTGCATCTGAGACCTTCATCCCTTTTCCAATTCCACCAAATGTAAGGATGTGAAAGTAGCGGATGGATAGCCGCTCCTCAGCTGGCAGTGCCAATACAGCTAGCTCACCACAAAGAGAATTGGTTAAGCAGAAGTGGTAAACATTCGTTTTTTATCGTACTGTATCAAAAGAGAGGCATTCCATACCAAATCAAGACAAGAAAAAACAATATGCACAGGATTATCTCAAAACTGAATGCATAAAATATTCCCCTGGAGTCAGGATAGCTAATATATAAGTACTACACACTTCTATATATGATTGAGATAAGTTCAAATATTTTGGCCTTATCAAGGCCTTTACGAATTCAGTAGGGACAGTAACACTTGGATTCAATTGATGAAGATGGCTGTATTTGAATGTATGAAACCTGGAGGAATGTCAACATGACTATAAAAAAACTTGGTACAGTATGTACTAAAACATAAAATACAGTATGTACTAAAACATAAAATACTGGCAGAGAGAATAACCATCCCGGGTTTCAATTATTTATTTATGAAAATTGCTTAAAATCTGCGTGGGCTTTTTTCGTCCTGATTTCGTATGCAATCACTCAAATGCGATTTTCCAGCACAAAGTGCTTTGGTCTAGTTAAAATAACTGACTTTGAAAAGGCCATGAGCACCGTGCCATCAGTAAAACAAAAACGTCCTAAATACAGAACCAGCAAATTACATGTTTTAGGCCGGCTAATTCACAAAAAACGTCTGGGTACTGTCCTACTGCTATTTCCTGTACAACATTATACCTTCATAGATTATTTATGGTCCTTATTTCGTCTCAAACAATATTATTTATGTGTAGCGTAGTTATTTCAGTCAACTCAGGTTAAAGTGAAATGCCAAGTACATTTTTATCAATGTGACATTTTTGATGAGTATGTTTTGAAAGACCAAAACTGTTTCAAACCAACAAAACAGAAAAGTTACAAGTAGGAAAAATATTTTTAAGTCTCAACAAGGATTATTCTCATGGGGTCAGAGGTCATGTTGGTCATATCATGGGGTGAGAGGTCAGGGTGACACTTCAGTTTCAATTTGGGATTGACACAGTGTTCTTGTGCTGAGTCTTAATCGAGTTGTCATAACGCTGGGCTGACACTCTAACTCTGACCTTTAGCTCTGCTAGCCAACCAACAGCAGACACTATACTCTCACCTTCTGCTCTCTCTTTCTCAGACTACTTTGTCTCTGTCTCAGGACACCTCTACTCTCATTCTCTCTCTTTCTCAGACTACTTTGTCTCTGTCTCAGGACACCTCTACTCTCATTCTCTCTCTTTCTCAGACTACTTTGTCTCTGTCTCAGGACACCTCTACTCTCATGCTCTCTCGTTCTCAGACTGCTTTGTCTCTGTCTCAGGACACCTCTACTCCTCTTTCTGTCTCTATATTTTTCTCTCACTTTATTCTCTCTATCTCCATATCTCTCTCTCTATTCTCTCATGGTCCATATCCTTCTGACTCTCCCTCTATTTTTCTCCCTTGGCAGTTCTCTCTCACCCCATCGCTTGCTCTCTTTCCCTCTCTCTGTTGGGGCTCTTTCACTGCGGATGCTCAGTTCCAACGAGGCTCTGAGAATCCCTGAAAGAGGGAGAGAAGCTATGGGGGAGGGAAGAAACAAGGGAAGGAAGGAGACAGCTGCAGAGAGAGGAGCAGGTGGTGATTTACTGAGATGATTTAGAAGATATTTACGTACAAGATCTGTCTTAAAAGACATCATCCCAAATGTCAACTAATTCTTGTTTCAACAAATACAGACAATTAATTTTACAGAATTACTTTTTTTGATTTGTTTTCTCCCTCACGGGAACAAATAAAAATATAAACTACAAAAATAAAAAAAGTGTGGCAAATAGAAACATAATCAAACAAAGAAAAACAGCTCTCTAATCTTTGAATCTATGAATTGCAATAATTCAGTCCACCCACTGAGGCCGCTTAAGTGACGTCAAACAAGGCAGGCTTTTACAAAAAGTCTTCAGCAATTAGATCATTCAATTGTTTTTATTATCAAACCAATGTTATCAACGCTAATGTTATCAGAGCCAACGTTATCAATGCCAATGTTATCAGACCCAAAGACATCACAGCCAATGTTAACAAAGCCAACGTTATAAGAGCCAATGACATCAGAGCCGTGTGACTAGAGCAGTGTTATCAGAGCTGTGTTATCAGAGCCAAGTTATAAGAGCCGATGTTATCAGAGCCGATGTTATCAGAGCCGATGTTAATAGAGCCGATGTTATTAGAGCCGATGTTATCAGAGCCGATGTTATCAGAGCCAAGTTATAAGAGCCGATGTTATCAGAGCCGATGTTATCAGAGCCGATGTTATCAGAGCCGATGTTATCAGAGCCGATGTTATCAGAGCCAATGTTATCAGAGCCAATGTTATCAGAGCCAATGTTATCAGAGCAGAGTTCATAAAAAATATGCTTTATTCACGCATGTTCTGGTATATTATTGACTGTGATCTACAGGGTATAATATTGACTGTGATGGAGGGAAAGGGGTAGATTTAGACCCCTGGTATAGACTGTGTGAGGGAAAGGGGTAAGTTTAGACCCCTGGTATAGATTGTGTAAGGGAAAAGGGTAGGTTTAGACCCATGGTATAGGCTGTGTGAGGGAAAGGGATAAGTTTTGACCTCTCGTATAGTCTGTATGGGAGTAGGTTTAGAGTAATATGCTCTCTTAAATGGGATACATGACTGGGGAATATGTGTGTGGGTAATGGTATGTGTTTGTGTGGGTGAGTTTGGACATCCTGTGTTGAAGGATATGGAGGTTGGCAGGGCTAAGTGTCAGTTAACCCTGCAAACCTTGAAGAGGCAAGTCCAGCCGAGACAGGCAGCTAGAGGTCTGGGGAGGAGATTCAAGTTTGGGAGTGGAGAATACATCTCAGGGAGAAGCTGTTCAGTCTTCACTTGTCTCCCTGGCACTTTAGTCTGTCTCTGAGTGCATGTGTGAGTCTGCGTGCACGTGCGTGCTTGTGTGTGTGTGCGTTAGAGAGAGAGGAACAGAGAGGTGAAAATGTGTGTGTGCTCCTGTGTGTGTGCGAGCCCATGGATGCTCCACTCAGTCTAATGAATCATGTCCCAAGTATCCTTTTTAGTTGTGTGTGTACTAGACTAGACTAGTACTCTTTGCAGTGTATTCATGAACTATGCATTTGAATATTTGCCTTACATGATAAATCCAACCCAGGATTCTGTAATCATGGATGCTGCTTGGAGTTATAATAACGCTGCAGTTCTGAATATAACAAAACCACAGAACACTTATTCAGCTTGTTGCTGAAAACAAGAATGTGTTCGTAGTCACAGTCACCTGGTAAATCAAGGGGAACAAAATCCTAAATTACTAGAAAACTACAACTTTGCTTTGGTGTGAACTGGTGCCAATACATTCATATCCACAAGATCTACCTTCCCTTCTACTGGGAACTGTGTTTCTGTTCACAAACCCCAGGGCAGACAAAACTGTGTATCGAATACAAGAGCTGGATGTTGATTAAACAAGGGAAAAAATCCAGCACACTGTATTGTTTATGGAAGATTTTCAGGATTAACATTTGAGCTGATGTAAAATATATATAACATTTTCTGATGAAATAGGCATAATAGGAAGGTTAGTATATTGTTTAGTTTCTGCAAAGACAAAAAGTTGTTGTCATGTATAACATTATCCCCCAGGCTGCTAGCATTAGTATTTTGTAGCATTGTGTACACACACACACACACACACACACACACACACACACACTGCAGCCCCCTCATGTTGCACTCTCAGCACCCCCTGATGATACCCCCTAGTGCTGCGTTAGGGGCGGGTACTGATGCCCGCTCGTCAGTCAGCCGATGAAACACGCGTGATCGCCACTGATGGGTATGTGGGCCGTCGTTGACACACGTGTCCGCCACCCCCCCGGCTCAACCTCGCACCGCCTGATCGAAGCATCTCACCGCGCCACGCAAAACTCGTAAAACATCTGCTCTGAATTCAGATCAAACATGTCTGCAGTTAGAATTGGCTGTTTTTCCATGACACTAAGTGAGCGGATTTAGTCTGGTTTATGGAATTACGGTACTTACATATATCAAAGCTCCCCGATTTATACAACATGAAAATAGATTTATGGACAGGAATGTCAATGTCTGTATGTTTCACAAGATCGGACATGATAGAGCATGACAGAGCTAGTATATTTCAGTCCAGTAGACTGGAGTACAGTAATGTATAGTTCAATGTTGTAGATTCAATTACAGTAGTGTTCGGTAGATTACAGTAGAATATAGTTCACTATACAGAACAATATACTGTGCATTAATGTATAGGGCAATGTTTGTCCAGACATGATAGCATCATTAACAATGTTTGTCCAGGCTTGAGAACATGATCAACAAGGTTGTGTTACTGTGACGCCCACAGTAGCTCAGCCTCCAGGATCCAAGGAACCAGTTGTATGACGTAACTTATAAACCAGGTGGTTGGAATCCTGATTGCTGATGGTTTATGAGACAGTAATGATATTGCATCACTGTTAACTGCTCCAATTGCTTGGTAACCGGTTAAGAAAAGCAACGAGGCATATCTGGAATGTGTGATCTGCTGCCAATACACCACGTCTAAGCGCTGTGGCATGTCGTGCCTACGATCCGCTGACCAAAACCCCTCGTCCCTTATTGGTTAAATATCAAACTGCACTTCACTATACTGTTGTCTCACCACTGCATTGTGTAACATGTGGTAAATGTGGTTTATTTATATTGACCCCTGACCTCTGACTGCAAATTAGAAAGGTTGAAGAGTAGGCTGCAACGTTTGTTGTCCAGGGAGCAATTTGGTTCAACTGCATTTCTTAAAGACAAACCAGTCGATTTCTCTCCTTGTCAGCAAGCGGTTTTTGATTTACTGGTCAGATGCTCCAACTGCTAGGGTATCTAACCATAACCCAACTGCTAGGCTATCTAACCCTAACCCATCTGCTAGGCTATCTAAACCTAACCCAACTGCTAGGCTATCTAACCCAACTGCTGGGGTATCTAACCCAACCCATCTGCTAGGCTATCTAACCCTAACCCATCTGCTAGGGTATCTAACCCTACCCCTTCTGCTAGGCTATCTAACTCTAACCCATCTGCTAGGCTATCTAACCCAACTGCTAGGCTATTGTAAGGAAAAATACTTATATTCTGTGTGTGTTGAAATGATGAATCAATGTGTCATAATAAGCTATAATCACAATCGTACAATTGTATGCTTGTGCCTTAAGAATGTATAGCCATATCATGAATGCATTATTAACAGCCAAATGAAACTGCTTAAAGCATGAACAAAACAAGTAATGATATGTGGGGTAATAAAGCAGAGAGTGAACGAATAACAGGAAGCACATAGGGTGTACAAGAAGGACCACGAGACTACAGAAAGACGCATCCAGGTTTGAGAACACCAACTCCCAACAGGTAGAGGTCGCACAATCAGAGAGACTCAGTCCAGCCAATCAGAACACCACGCAACGTGAAGACCTACAAGAAGATTTGACCAATAGGCTCCCTTAAGGAGAACCTATAAATTTGAATGTATCTAAACAATGCGCTCTCTTTCCCAGCTGTTCCCAGCCAAAACAAGA